>SNQJ01S0017669.1:79090-89442 GCA_010110895.2 Picea sitchensis | reverse complement strand
ACAAACACACAATAATTTCCTTTCTTGGTGGACGGTAAGCCAGACATGTAATCCATTGAGATGGATTCCCAAGGATTCTTGGGAATAGGAAGAGGGGTATATAAGCCTTGCTTCTTGATGGATGTCTTGGAAATGGCATAGGAAGTGAAAGATCTGATATACTTGCTGACGTCCTGTCGAAGCTTTGGCCAATAAAAATGTTTCTGAAGAATGACCACAGTTTTCTCTATGCCAAAATGTCCTACCACCCGACTATAGTGGGCTTCCCAAATCAACTTTGCATGCTTACTTGTAGGAACACAGAGATGGCCCAGATAGCATAAGAGTCTGTCCTGAATGTGAAAATCAGTGACAGTTGCGCATGTACCCAAGAGAATATATGTGGTGGCGAAGTACATATTGTACTGATAAAGTTGGGGCCACTCAGAGGCTTCATGTCCACAGGAATGGAGCACAGTGGTGAGTGCAACCACAAGGGAATGGCTAAGCTAGTCAGCGACACAATTGTAGATACTTGTATTATACTTGATGTTGAGATGAAACTGTTGCAGGTAGGTTGACCACTTTGAATGGCAGTCATTCTGCAATTTCCCCTGTGTCTGTATGAACTGCAGAGGCTTGTGATCAATGTGTATGATCGTCTCTTTCCCCATAATGTAATGTTTCCATTGGCGACATGCTTGTACAATGGAATACATTTCCTTGTCATAAGTGGGGTATTTCCAGACAGTATCAGAGAGTGTCTCACTATGGTATGCCACCGGATGCCTGTGCTGAGTGAGAATTGCACCCACATCGTAGTCATATGCATCAGTCTCAATCTTGAATGGTTGCTGCAGATCGATCAAGGAGAGTACCGAATCTTAGCACAAGTGATGCTTCATATCACCGAATGATCATTGTTTCTCCTTCCCCCACATGAACTTGGCCCTACCACCGCCCTGGGTCCCCTGGCTGAGGGCCCATCCAATATGGGAGAATCCCAACACGAACTATCGATAGAAGTTGGCTAGCCCGAGAAAGCTCTAAATCTTAGTCAGTGTGGTCGTGGCTGGATAGTCATGGATTACTTGGATCTTAGCTAGATCAACATGTACCCCATGCTCATCAACAATGTATCCCAAGTATTGGACCTTGTTCATGCCAAAATAGCATTTTTCCAAGTTGGCATACAGCTTGTGCTTCCGCAGAGTGCTCAAAACCTGCTAAATATGCCGCATATGCTCTTCCCACGTTCTGTTGAAGATGAGGATGTCATCCAAATATACCACCACAAAGGAGTTGGTGAAGGGTCTCAATACATCATCCATCAACCTCATGGAAGTGGTTGGTGCATTTGTTAATTCAAAGGGCATGACTAGCCATTTGTATATACCTTCTTTAGACTCGAAGGTTGTCTTCCATACATCAGTTGGTTCGATGGAAACTTGGTGGTAGCCAGACTTTAGGTCAATCTTGCTGAAGAAATTTCCCCCCTTGAGTTGGTAAAGAAGGTCATCAATCTTGGGAATGGGGTAGTGGTCCCTGAATGTGATTTTGTTTAAGGCTTTGTAATCAATGCAGAGTCGCCAAGTCCCATCCTTCTTCTACATCGATACAATCAGGCTTTCGCAAGGGGAGGAGCTAGGTCTGATGTGCCCCTTTTGAAGAAGCTCTCAGATTTGATGCTTGATTTCGTCATTCTCCATCAGTGAGCGCCAATAGACTGGTCCATTAGGTATAGGTGTGTCGGGGGTCAGATCAATTGGATGGTTGACTTGGAAGTGTGTCGGTACCCCTATAGGTGAGGAGAATATGTCTCTATATTTTTCCACAATCCCGTCCACTTTCTTCTACTGCAAAGAGAGGCGTTGTGTAGAGGCCACAGATGTGGCAGAGACCTTCTACTTATTGTGAGCACATATCACAAAGAAGACAAACTTCTCGGTTTGTTAAATGACCTTACTACATTGTTTAACAAAGATTAAAGAAATAGCAGTAGGCAGCACTACCTCTGGGATCCTGTACAATTGTATACCCAAATTAATAATAACACTACGGGGTCTAGACTCATACACAACATGACGCTTCCAAAAATATGGTTGTCCTAAAAGAATATCACAAACTTCAAGGGGAGCAATATCACACAATACCTCATCTTTGAAAGGCTTGATATTGTAGGGAAAACAACATTGTTGGCTAACACAAAGATCTCTTCCTTGGCGAAGCCAACCGATGGTGTAGGGTTGCAGGTGCGGTGTCATTGGCAGGTCCAGTTGCTTGACGACCTTTGCTGAAATCAAGTTCTTCTGACTACTGTTGTCGACAATGAGATGAATCGAAGCCCCCTTGACCCACATCTGTGAGTGAAAGAGGAGTTCCCATTCCTCTGGTTTTTCTGGTTCCCTCAGCCAGACTTTGGTGGTATCGACAGTGGCACTGGGTTCAACATCGATAATCTACTTCCCTCCTTCACGATTTGATTTGGAATCAGAATCATCCTTTGACTCGGAAGCCTTCAGCTTAGCCACGAGGGACTTCTTGGAGCGACATTCTTTGGTGTTGTGCCAAGGACTTTTATGGTACTCACACCATTTTCTCGTGTCCTTCTTTATCTTCTCGTTGCCCTTCTTATGATGTGGCTTGGACTAGTTGTCCTGACAACGACCATCTCGACTTGCTCCCTTGTTGTGTGGGTTGGGGATACTTTTTCCCAGCTTCAACTATGAGGGGTTTGCAGATCCAAACTCTCACCATTTCTACTCAATATTGACAATATATCTATAAGCCGTGCCCAAAGAGGCGATGTCTAGGAACTCCATTTATGTTTGAATGTATCTATGAAAACAACCATGATATTTGAGCACCAGATGATGCTCGAAGTATTTGATACCCAATTTGGTGCGTAGGGTATGGAAAATATTGGTGAAATATGGTACTGTCTAGTCCCTTTCTTGACGTAGGGTGGTCCATCTAGTGTACCGGTCCTCATAGCTTCCAATAGGGTAGTATATTTCTTTAATGGCATCCCGAAAGGAATCCCATGTAGGGGCCACCACAAACATTGTATATTCCTCCACGAACCTTTGCTCAGAGTAAGTATCCCACCAGTCTTTAACATGGGGAACGGCCTTGAGGAGTGAAAAAGTGATATTTTCCCCATCGGAAAAATCGTGGACCAAAAATATCCTTCGATCAGATTCAACCATTTATCTACAACATCAGCATCTATTAGTCCTTCAAATAATGGAATATCAAAATTTATATGTACCTTGAAGTGGGTTTCATGGCCACTTAATGAAGATGCTTCTCCTGTGGGCAGTTGTCGAAGGATCTGTGCAAAGTTATCCATCATTTCGTTCCTTTGTCACGCGAGGGCTTCCTTGAGCAACATTTTAATAGGATATCCTACTCTGTCATCTTTATTTTCTTCCCCCGTGGGTTGTTTTCGGGCTCAGCGTGGTCGATCTGGTAATGGCTCGATTGGTTCAAGTACCAACTTCTTGTACCCAGATCTTGTTGGGGACATGCACGAAGAAAAATAAATGAAGAGAAAACCACTTTGATACCATTGATCCAGATTTAGGAGTGGAACGAACTAATTAACAAAATGAATACCATAAACACAGAGATATGGAGAAAAACACAAATATCCAGTGAACAATATCTTCTATTAGATAATGAAATAGGATGAAACTGTAAAACTACAAAAATGAAAACTTGCTCAAATGGTGGTAGCTATCTTTGAGAAGGGATGTGGCTGATACACACATTTGTTTGAACATAATGGATTACAATGAGGCTCCATAGGCATTTGTGATATTACTCATGAATTCCAAAACCCTAGACATCCAAAAACCTAACCCTAGAAGGTGAAACACCAAAATTCATGTGAGCCCTATAGGTAAGTTGGTGTAATTTGGTACCTCAACTTCCTAGGGTCGTTGCTTTTGCATACGACCTCTGTGTTAGGCACATGATAGCTTATTGGAAAGGTCTTTCGAAGAACTACACATTCCACCGTCAAACCTTGACTCCGTCTACATTTTGACTATGGCGAGCCAAAAAAACAACGTTTAGGGCCCCAAAATGGCCCTGAAAGTACAACAAGATGTGTTGACATGAAAACATAGAAATATGATAGTTGGATTAGGCGAGAGGCCACCTGTATCCACCTGGAGGATGTGTGGGGATTCAGAAAACCCTAGAGGTGTAGAAACCACAATTACAAAACAGTACATAAGAACGTTCTGAACAAAAATGGACACGAGGATCCAGTTAGAATAGGTGGGTGGCCACCAATATCCACCTGGATCATGTCATGACCATCTCTTCGTAATTCAAGGAGATTTCGATACTTTCTTGTGTCATATGTTCACTGCCAACATCCTGCAAGTTATGAGGAATCTCCTCCCAATGAGGAGGAATCTCCTCCTCCACTATGCATCCTCTATAATTGGGCACTGGAATAGGTGAGTGAAGCTCTTCATGGGCTTCCATGCCCTAGTTTTGATCAGAATGGGGAGAATGGGCTGGGTTGATTCCTGGAAAGGGAGAGAGAGTTGTAGGTCCAGTGCGTCGGTGCCTACCTACTTGATTGTAGTAGGTCGGCCCGCGCTTGGGCTTGCCTCTCTCACGAGACATAACAAAAGTAGGTCGGCCCGCATTTGGGCTCAGCTCTCACGAGACATAACAAAACTAAGTCCATGGGGTTCACAAAGGGAGAGGTAAAAAATGTCAGAGGGATAGAATGAAAAATATTCAGAGGCTTGGGAAATCCAAATCTTGACAGCCAGGGGAGAATGAGAGATTGAGGAAGAAAGTCATAGATAAGGGTAGCAGCGAGGAAATCCCTGTGTAATGATGAGTGAGGTGATGGTTATGGAGGCCATGAATTCCAAAGTGTTGCGGATAGGAGGAATCGTACCAGTACCAATAAACCAGACTTGAAGCACCATTAGAGTTGTTGCATTGTCCCAGTTCTCTAAGCTCTGTTCAGAGTAAATGTGAGGCATTTGAAGTGAGTTGAGGAGGGTGTTGGTGGCAAGGGGCTTTAACTTCCCTTGCTGCCAACGCGCCATGTGACATGAAGTCGCCAGGTGTCACCCAATATAGGGAATTTAGTGCTATAATTATTTGGCTATCGTTTAACCCATTAACTTGTAGGTTAGTTTTCTAAAACACATAATCATGTATAACCATTTTTTTTGTTATTAACAATGTTGCAAATTGTCCTTTAATGTAAAGATCTATGTTTATTTACCATGTGCATTGAACTAATTTTCCATTCACAATACAAATTGAAATGGTATGCCCATATTAAAACATCTCTTGTAAATTTGCATGCTTAAAGGAAATCATATGGATAACATCCTTAAAAATCTAAATAATATGAATCATATGTAAATTCCGCATATGGGTAGTTTCCATATGTCCTCGTGCTAATAGTTCTATCAATCTAGTTGAGTTCAACAATAAGCAAGGAAATAATAAGATAGGCCATAATGTAGTTTAGCTCTTGAAAGCCAAAATATGAGGCATTACAAATGTTCTCACATGGGTAATGCTTACGTCAAAAATATATTATTTATAACAAATACTTATATTAGTATATATTAACGAGATATAGATACAAACATAAATAAAAATCTCTTTATATTTAGAAAGAGAGAGGTTTGATATGTAGACTTAATATAAAAACTACTATATAAAGTAATAAAAAGAGAGATGCCAGATTTAAACATAAATAGAAATACTGCATTTTTTTCCAAGTTAGAAAGTCAAGGGAAAACCCCCGAGTGCTTCCCCTCATTTCAACGATGGTATCCAGGGTAAACCCTAGAATCTTTAGGGCACAAGGTCAACGAACGACGGGGCTTGAATCCATTATAATGATATACTCAGTAAAAGCTCAACATGTCACTTGTGGGAATTAAACTTGGGTGGGGAGAATAACAATCATTCCTTCCAAGCACTCGAGCTAAACCTAGTTGACAAATAGAAATACTACATATTCATAGAAATTAAATATTTTGCATATTCATATATACAAAAGATTTGAGTTTGACTGAGATAAATGAGACTACAAATCATCTTAAATAATTGAAAAATTAACACCTCAAAAGATTTGAGTGAGACTACAAACCAATTTAAATGATCGAAAAATTAACACCTCAAGAGATTTGAGTGAGACTACAAACCAATTTAAATGATCGAAAAATTAACACCTCGAGAAATTTAAGTAACATAGATTTACATAAGTTGTAATAAAACAAAAGTCTATAACTTATTAACTTATAAAAATAAAAAATCTCCATTTCCAAATTATTAATTCATAAAACATATGTATTTCAAAATGACTTAATAAACGAAATTGAGATTAATAAATTGTATTTGTATATCAATGTTCATAATTCATGAAATATACTCCATAAAATTGATGTATTCAAGAAATATATTCAATACCAAAGATTAACTACAAAGCATTGGAGACCGAGCCCAAACTAACCCCATAGGGCACTGAACTAAGATTTAACAAACATGGATTTTATTGCTGTTGTTTTGAATATTAATTATAAAGGCTTTTCAATTTTAAAAGTTGAAATATTTTAGTTATGAATTCCATCACAGTGGTATTTAGCCATCCACAAGAGAAACTTGCCCTTCACATAAAAACGAAATTGTGAAGGAGTAATAAGTAAGTCCCCACAAAAATTATGAAAGAGTGTAATTTGTGTATAATGAAGGCAGTGATGGAATGAACAAGCTTAAGTGCTCATTTCATTTCCATTGTTATTTGTTTTTCTATCCTTTGCAACGTGGATCTCTTTAATGTAAGTGGATAATTTTATATAAAGTTTATATATTTATTTTGTGTATATATATTTTTAAGTAAGAGATAAAATAATAATTAGATTTTTATATCTTGGTTTTATGTATAGGGCTAAGGTAGGTTATTTGAGGAAAGTATAGTGTAGATTTTAACCTTGTACAATAAATACTGCAAATAGATTCTTAATAAAAACATACACAATATAATGACACACACACATTACACAAAGATTTTACCATGGAAACTCAAACCAGGAAATCCAACAACTCGTTTAGAGTTGCACCTCTAATATTCTATTCATCATATCTTCATTGTTTCCAATACAATACATATATAGGATCATGTGGCATCCAAAACCCCTAATCCATTGACCTGGATTAGTCAACAACTCTAATTCCCTAACCAGAATTAGAAAACCATCGGCGAAAACCATGTGCCAAAAAACTACTAAAGAACAGACGCAAAAAACACTAAAATTTCGTTTTGAAATACACACAGTGATCCGCTTTTCTCCTTGTGAAGCCAAGTCCCAACATATAACTATCGAATTTTTGATACCACATCCTTAGTGATTGCTTTAACCCATACAAGGACTTTTTCAACCCTCATACTATATCTTTCTTTCCCTTCACAACAAATCCTTATGGCTGCTTTATGTAGATTTATTTTTCTAGATCCCCATGTAGGAATGTTACCTTCACATCCATCTATTCTACTTCAAAATCAAATGCAACCGCAACAGATAAAATAAATCTAATAGAATTTAACTTGGCAACATGAGATTTTTTTTTACCAAAGTCAATTCCCTCTACCTGGGAATAACCTTTTGCTACTAATCGAGCTTTGTGTTTCTCCACTTTGCCTTCTGCATTCAACTTCTCCTTAAACAACCATTTGTTTCCAATGGGATTTCTTCCGGTCGACAACTACACTAGATCCAAAACCTCATTCTTGTCTAAGGTTTCCATTTCTTCAACCATGACCTTTTTCCAGAGTTTTCCATCCTCTGAATCCACTTCCACCCTAACAGTTCTACGATCATCTTCAGTAATAAACAAAGAAAAAATTGAATGAAAATCAGGTGGAGTATGCCTTTCTGGTTTCCTTCTTTCCCATATCCTCAATATTGTATTATGAGGATATTCTTCTTCGGATTCATGTTCATCTGTAGAGTTTGATTCATCATCCTTCAACTCAAACTCTATTTTCTCTATTTCTTCCTTCCTTGGTAGGACTTCCTGTTTGATAACATATTTGATTTCTCTAAATACCACATCTCAGATATACACTACCTTCTTAGTTTTTGGGTTCCAAATCTTATAACCTTTTAGACCATCTATATACCCAATAAAGATACATTTTCAACCTTTTTATCTAGCTTACTCTTGTTTTCCTTTGGAACGTGAACATAGGCATCACAACCAAATACCCTGGGATGTGTTAGAGAGAGTTTCTTACCAGTCGATACCTCGTGTGGATTCTAGTCATCCAATGCTGATGAGGGTGATCGATTGACCATGTAACATGCAATACCCACTACCTCTGCCTAGAATTCGTAGGCTAACCCAACACCACTGAGCATGCACCTTGATTTTTCCATCCGTGTCATGTTCATCCTTTTTGCAATTCCATTCTAATGAGGTGTACATGGGGTAGTATTATTCCTTTCTATACCGCACTTCTTACAAAATTCTTCGAATTAATTTTTGTAGAATTCTCCACCATTATCTTTCCTCAACACCTTAATTCTCTTCTTTGTTTGATTCTCCAAAAGAGCCTTAAAATATTTAAACATGTCAAAGACTTCATATTTATTCATGAGGAAATAAAGCTAAGTGTTTCTTGAGAATTCATCTATAAATGAGACATAATACACAGATTTTTCTAGTGATGGAATCAACATAGGTTCAAACACATCACTGTGCACCAACTATAAAATTCCCTCTACCCTCGTTGCACCAAAGGATAAACTTAGCCGATTTTGATTCCCATATACACAATGTTCACAGAAATCAAAATCCAGAGAGAAGTTAGACATACCTTCAACCATACCTTTACCATGTAGTAGTCGAAGACCCTTCTCTCTGATATGTGTTGTATTTGATGCCACAACATAGTCTTTTCTCTAGAGACTGTAGGAGTTTTTTATTATTCATCTCCAATCTCAAGAACAATGAAACTATTGCACCCATCATGAATAATGCTTCCCTGTAGCTTATATAGAATTCCAATCTGAACTTCCTTCAGCAACACCAATGCTTCTCAAACCATCCTATAGGTTTCTTTCTCAAACACTTTTTTTACCCCTCCATCGTCCATTTTAATTACAAAAATCAAATTTATGGCCAATACTAGGATGTGCAGAACACTAAGGAGTGTTCTAAACCTTCCATTCATGAGCTTCAACTTGAATTTTCCTCATCCTATGATTTTGGTTGTTGATTCATCACCTAGGAAAACATCACATCCATCATACCTTTCATATTCACAGAACCACTCCTATGATGATACATATTAAAGGATGCACCTGAATCAACCAACCATGTCTCATGATATGCATGTGTTCTTGAAGAAGCCAATTACACATCCCCTCCTTCTTCTACATAGGTTTTTCTTTTGTATAAGGAGTATCTTCATATTCCTTGCCTCTCTCAACACTTTTGGATCTACATTACTTCTTGTAGTGCCCTTATTTTCCATATCTCCATCATACCTTTACAAAATTTTCGGGAGATTTAGATCTTCCCTTAAATATGGATCTTCCACTTGAGGACTTAGATCTATTTCTTTCTTGGGAGTGTCCTCTTGAAAGTAATTTATTTGCACTTTGTCCTTCCATGTTCTTATGTATCATCTCCTTTGACAACAAGGATAACACCACATCATCGAAACTTAAATTAGTTGTATCACTAGCTATGGCCACAACCAGAATATCCCACAAGTCTAATAAAGAGCATAATAAATTGATACACTTATCTTCATCAGAAATATTAATATCAGTAAATAATAGTTGACTTACCACGATATTGAAGATGTTCGGATGCTTTGTCACCATGTCTCCATATTTGATCCTTAGGTTATACAACTTCTTTCGTAGGAACAATTTGTTTACCAAGGACTTTGATTGATAAAAACCCCATAATGCCTTGTTTGTATCTTCCTCTAAGACATTCAATAATATTGAATCTGAGAAACAACCAGATTGTTCTCTTCGCCTTCTGATCCAACTTTTCCCAGTCTTCTATTGACGTTCCTATATGTGCAATACCTGGATCCACAATGATCCACTAGTCTTTGTCCACTAACAAATCGTCCATATTGAGTTTCCACAACTCAAAACTTTTCCCATTAAATTTATCAATATCTATTTTCGAACTTCTCACCATTTCTTTTCGCCTGACGAATCTATACTACAGATCTCCCACTGTAACAAGGTTTACCATAGACCCGAGCCAATACTCATGTGTTGGATCATGTTGTCATTTATGCCAATGGTTTGATTGATTGATGTCAAGTGATTGATTGATGTCAAAGGATCGAG
>SNQJ01S0017669.1:21250-75840 GCA_010110895.2 Picea sitchensis | reverse complement strand
TGTAACAGGTGGATCTCCCTGGGGGGACGATTAACTCTCTTCAAGTTGGTGATTGAAGCCATGCCAGTGTATTGGTATTTATTAGCACCCATTCTGAAGGGAATCCTTGATCGCATTCAAAATATGTGTTTCAACTATTTGTGGAAGGGAAGTACAAAATACATGGGCTCTCATTTGGATTTATGGAAAAGATTGTCCAACCGAAAAGCCTTAGAGTATGGGGACTAATTTTTTTTTTTTATTTATTTTTTATTTATTTTTATTTATTTTTTATTTTTTTTTTCAGACGGGCTTTGGCTGCTAAATCCTTGTGGGTGTTTTTGAATCTAGATAGTCTATGGAGACATATACTAGTTGAAAAATACATTTACCCAGATTCAATATTGGACTACATCTACAGGAGACAAAAGTTAACTCATAATGTATCTAATCAATGGCATGCTATCACACTTGCATTTCCTATTATTAGTCAATTCTTGGCTTGGAAGGTGGGCTCGAGAACACAAGTGTGGGTCGGGGATATTGTTATTTTGGGCAATAGTGCACGAATATTTCTTCCTGAGGCACTTGTGAATTTCCTTCAAGAGACTTGGCATTGTACACTCAATCATATTAGGGACCATACCTGTTTGTCTGTTTGGATCTAGGGATGGATCTCAACAGTGGCATTAGATATTGATGTAAATTTTCACCAGCTATGGTTTCAGTTCATTAAAGAATTGTGTGAGGCACTTTTCTATCTATTGGATGTTGAAGATGAATTGGTGTGGTATTAAAACAAGCCTGGGAAGATGTATTATACCAAATTGGGATACTAGGCTATGTTAACTATTGAGGATCATGATATTCAATGGTGGTTTAAAAAATTATGGAAAATCCAAGGTCCACCGAAAGGATTCCTTTTCTTTTGGCTTGTTCTTCAAGGTTGAGTGTTAACATAGGACAAAATGCAACTTAGAGGGAAGCAGGGGCCAAGTCTATTTTTATTAGTGCAATTTTTTTGTGGAAACTAATTCACAACCATTTGTGGCTTGTCCTTTTACTCTATATGTCTGGCACGATATAGAGTAACATTTAGGGATGCCTCATTTATGGGACAAAGGATCAGTGTCTAATCGTTTCGTCGGTGTTTCTCTGTTCTTTCTTTGAAGAAGTATTAAACCCTTCCAATAATGGTTGCCTAGGGAATCTGACTCACTTTAAATGTAGGCATACTTGAAGACAAGATGATTCCCTCCTTTAAGGTTTCACTTGAATCTTTGGCCTTATTGTAAAATTGTAAGAAATGTCTAGTTGTGAAAAACTTTCGGGAAGTAGGAGAGGTGATAATCAATAAAAATATGGCCTTAGGATTTTTCAATGGAGCATGTCAAGGTATGGATAGACTTTGTGGTCTTGGTTTTATATGATATTTCTCATATTATCATTATGTCATAGGTAAAGAAAATATGGGGCACGAAACAAACAAACAAGGCAAGTTTCATGCATTGTTTGACTTTCTCAAATGAGTTGTGAGTCGACATATTCTTGAACTTCAAGTCTTCAAGGACTCAAAATTAACAATAGATTGGATGAAAGAGGATATTCAGTTACAAAACCTAGATCTAATGAACATTGGTCAATGCTTAAAAACTATCTTCGATCTTTTCCATCATCTCTATTTCAAGCATTTATACAGAGAAATTAATTCACATGTTGATTCATTGTCTAAAGATGCATTATCTCTGAATGAAAACCATATGGTTTTGGAGGAGTTTTCTCAAGGAGAAATTATCTCCAAAAGGGAATGTGCTTATACTGAAATGTAATGTTATGTGCAGATGGTTAATTGTTTCTATCTTGGTCTGAGTATGATCTTTGATGATCTATATATTTGTCCCTCCTAAGGGTGAAGAGCTTGTAAAATTCTCTAACTAGTTTTTTTTTCTAGACCGTGCATATCACTATTTCTTCATTTGTGCTTCAACACCTCATGATTGTACCTTCTTTTTCTCTGAAATGAAGTTACATTTTGTTCTCGGGAAAAATAAACAAAGGTCTTACATAAGCTTTACTCTCTCCATATTTTATAATATTTAAAATCTAATGTTCCCTTTGTTTATAATATTGATATTTCTTGAACCACAGTCAATAACTCGTGGGATAAATGACATGATATTGATGGTTTTGCATATTCTATGCAATTTTATCATCTCTACATAATGGTGTTGTTCATATGCACTCAGTGTAGTCTACAAATTATTCTATGCTTTAGATATTAACCATAAACAATCCTCCACAATCCTCCACTCTGCATGATTCCATCTTAAACTCATGAGCTTCATCTTGCATTTTTTTTGTTCGTTTATGTGTTTTACTTTACTCTTGGATTTTTTATTCAATTAAGTTTTCTTCACCACGTATTAAGAAGAGAGATGTCCTATCATAGTTAATGTTATTGGGAAATGAAATAAATTAGGATATTAAGTAGAAACCAAGGCCCATCATTGTGCATTTGATTCTAAAATAGATTTCTTGCATTAAAAATATGAGCTTAGGTGTGGTTGATTGAATAGAGACAAAGGGGAAGTGTCACATGGGAGATAATCCATATATATTTATCTATGAGGACTAAGTTGGACATACAAGAGGTCAAAGTGGCCTCAATTAGGTCGCATTAGAAATGCATGGAATCATGAAGTGCATGATGGCGTACAGATTCGACTAGAGGAGATTCGACTAAAGTTGATGGAGTACGAGTGGAGCCACGTGATAGAGGAGGAGAATTAGTGGAGGCAAGAGTTGGCGAAGACTCTAGCCCATCTAGACTTCAAAATTAATTGAGTCTCGAGAAGGATGGAAGGTGGTGGAGCCATGGTTTAGGGGGATTTGCACTAGTTAAATCCTCTTATTGACATAATCATGGACATATATATCATCGTCCATCACATCTCCCAAGATATTCATGTTCATAGTAGTGTCGATAATAGCAATGGATTAATGATTTGTCTTTCGTGTACATTATTGGATGCCTTCAAAATTTGCTTGCCAAAATATTCGTCTCCACACCAACGCCAATAATAGAAATGGATTGATTCTTTATCTTTCATATATATTATTGGACACATTTGTCTCTTAAGTTTCATTTCTATGTTTTCTAGAATTTTAAATTTCATTTCTACTTCTCATTTTTTTACGTTCACACTATATAGTAATGATGTACACCAATTTTTTTTATTCTAGTTGTTGTAAGGTCTTCGGCTAAATCGGTGCGAAGACCCTCACCCAAGTCCTCAAGGAGATGAAACTTGGGGTTGCTCTAATACCCAAGTTGGGCAAGTGGACGTCTTAGGCATGTGAACACGCCAAGGGGCTTGCCCAAGTATGAAACGACCAAGAGATTGGGGTGTGTTAGCGTCGCCATTTTTCTTTCCATTTAGAGTTGGTTTTTAGCAGAGTTATGGCCCATGTGTCCAAATATGTGAAGTTAGGTACATAGCAATGAAGGGGTCGAATTCATCAAGTGGTCGATTGTCCCTTGGAAGCGAGAAGGGATGTCAGAGTCGAAACATGCGTAAATGGTATGGGTATGTTGTTCCCAGAGAGTCGGGTCCTGTTAAAGGGTAGTCTCTACATGCTCTAGGTCGAGTCAAGTATTTAATGGAAGTCACGTCAGCAAGTGAATTAACTATTATCATCTCATTATGAAGGCCGAGGGATGAAAAATCGCGGCGTTCGTATCATGTATGCTCTGCAACCCTTATCGCTTGTACTTTACACGCGGGGATGTGCCATGGAAAATCTGCAATTTTATTCGAAACATCCAGTTGCCATGAATTCATTGTTCTTTGGCACGATTCCTCCTTCCACCCAATCTGTTATAAATTTCAAATGCTCGACACCCATTTTATTCGTGAAACTAGGTCCACGCACAGTTTGTAATTTTTCTTGCGAGCTCAGGGTGATCGAATTTTCTGCCTTGTACATTTGTTGGACCCACTGCGTGCAAGATAAATAGTGGTCATGCCATGGCGACCTCCCAAAACATAATGAAGGGTGTGAAAAGTGGAATAATTGTCAGGCCCGAGCCCCAAAGCGACTAGGATTCATTCTCACTCACAATATGCATCCCCAAGGATACAAACAGAGTTTTCCCTTTGCCCACGAAAATGATGATATCACACTACGTGGAACCTGGAGTAGAAAGACCTGCGTAGAAAGGAAAGATATTAGAAGCCCTATCTCCCCAACAGAAGATACCTCAGAGAAGGGGAAGGCCAAAGAAAAATAAGGGAGCTGGGGAAACCCGAATCCCAAACGAGTCGCACGTAATATCGGTTGTTGAAGGATTACTTATGTGTGTTGTTTGGATGGAACCTGTTGAAGGTACAAGCTGAGAAAGTGGGAGAAGAATGAGGAGGATGGATGCTACAGGTACAAATGATCAAGATCCATCTCAGCAGCTGAAGCTAGCTATCGTCAAACTTTACCAGAAAAATAGGGAGTTGAGACAACAGCTAGCGACAAATACGATTGAAGTGTCAGGAGCACAAGGTCACGAAGGGAACGTAACGTGGTTCAAAAGATAGCTTAGAGAGAGGCAGGATACAATCGTACAGCTACCCGAAGAACAATGGCTGTCAGAAGAAAGGCATGCAGAGCATTCCAAATAATGTGAAGAAGTCGAGGAGAAATGTCATGCAACTTTCGCCAGCGAATAGAAGAAACAAGATTAGCTGAGTTCATTCTTGTATCCACAAACAGAAACCAAATCTTGACAATTTTGAAGGAGACATCACCCTAAGACATTTTGTCATTTTGATAATGGCCATGATGGTCAGCAACCACTTTCCATCTACATTCCCTTAGCAAATGAGTGTGAGGCAGAAATCAAAGCCGTTACAACATATCACGAGACTCTGACAGACACTTGTTCGTTCAGATATCTGATCAAAGGAAAGCATTGACACATCACGCTCTCATGACGAGACCTAATCGATAACCAAATCTTGGTGGCGGATTACAAACAGTCATGATGTAGCCAGATGTATTTGTTGTTTATTTTTGGAAAAACATCATGCGAAGAGTTTTTTAACGTAGAACGGTTAGTTTCGTAGTTTTTAGAGATATTAGTTAGAAGAGCAGGGTAGCCCAAGCGGTGCCCTTGCTTATATATTTGATATTTTCAATGTAATCCAGGTTGGTTGGAAAAATTAGTATAGACAACGTCTATTGAATGTAATTTGAGTTCAATCGAAACTTAATGCAAAAGTCCTGTAGCTTGATGAAAAGATTCTAATTGTAGCAGCTGGATGTATTGTTTTCCTTTCCTTGTGTATGTACTTCTTGTTTTCTTTATTCATATATTTTCCTGTCTAAATCAGAATGAATTTTTTAACCTGTGGATTCGCTTTGCAACGCCCCTTGTTCGCACCATTTAGACAAAACTTATTTCCTCTAAAGTTAACTCTGAATCCATCCTCAACGGTGCTCTGAGTTGCTTCTTGTATTTTATGTTCGCCACACACAATGATTTTAAACTGAAAATTGTTTCTCGCTTAGCCTTTATCCTCTCAAGTTCAGTCATCGAACCATTTTTTTCTATCGTTTTCTTGAATCGACTCCATAGCCCGAGTTCTTGCTATCTTACACCAATGAAACCAGAACTTATTATGCAAAGGTGTTAAATCTAGCCATCAACTTGAAAGCCATATCCCGCACTGAGACCGTGTCCCTCGAGAGAGCCCTCTCCAAATCCGAAAGGCTAGTTTCGGTCTCAAAGTTGGTTGAAAAGGTTACCTTCTTCGTATGTTATCAGTTGAACAAATTTACGAAGTGCTAACATTCTGGCGCCATTGTCGGGGATGGAATTGAATAAATTTTCCCTAGGAGAATGATTGAAGTTACAGTTTTGACCCCTGATTGACCCCTGAGGATAACAAAGGGACAAACATCTACATTGGTTGAAACCTTTACCCTGGCGACTCCAATCAAAAATACCAGTAGCATCGAGTAGCATAGTTCAGGAACCCTAGCTCTGAAGACGATCTATACCAGAGAAAATCCTGACCCAAACCCTACAGATCCTATGTATGACCCCGATAAAATTTTACGCGGGACTAGAGAGCAAGCACCATACTCGTTCTATTACCTGGACAGAAGCCTGTCCTTACCCAAAGACGACCCGTAAAGCATTGACAACTTTGAGTTTGACGCATTCTTTGAGAAAACCATGTCCAGGTCTAAGTCAGAGACCAACTTGGATGAGATATTTTTGTACTAGAAGAGATTCCAAGCCCTGATATCTAATAACATCCCTCAAATCCCCAACCCTCCTAGAGCCATGGCCACCAGATTCTCCCCCCTCACTCTGCCAGCCCAGCTGCATGATTTGCCCCAAAATTACAGCTAGAGGATTAACCTCTATGACTCTAAAGGGAACGTTTCAGCCCAAAAGCATCTGGATTGGTTCAACGATTTCGTCGACCTAGAGGAGGTGGACTATGTAGATGCGAAAATGAGGTTTCTCACGTAGATCCTTTCGGGGAAGGTGAGGAAATGGTTCAAATCCCTCCCGACTGCAAGCATCCAAGACTTCACCGCATTCGAGACGTCTTTCATTAATAGATGGGGAGACAAGAAGAATCCCTTGCAATTGTTAACGTAGTACAATAATATGAAGAAGGTGTCGAAGGAGACGGTGCAGGAATTCTCAGCCCATTTCATGAAGGTTTATAACTCGATTCCTACAGAATTCTAGCCACCTCCTGGGGTTGCGCAGTTGCGACAAGATGACTCCTTCGACCATGATTTCACCTTGCTATTGAGAGAAAGAAGATCAACAAATCTAGACACAATAATGAGCAACATTATCGAAGTCGAGGTAAATATGATGGCGTCTGGGAAGATCAAACAAAAATTCAACAGAGGTGATAAGAAACTTCAAGGAGACACACAACCATCGATATCTCGGTCCTCGGATGACAAGTTCGAATTGATGATGAAAACGATGGAGAAACTAATGGAGAGAATGTCCATGGGAAACAGACCTGTCGCCCGAGGATAGCATGACCCCCAACCCAGAAATCAGAACCTCAGAAGGGGTTAGGTCCCTCAGATCAGACAGAGGGAGCAGAGAGATCAAGGCGACCAGCAGACAAGGCCTCCATTCCAAAATAACTACACGGACGAAGACTTCGATCAGATGTTGGAAGACCAAATGCATTGTTGTGGTGACAAGAACCCGTGCGTGTTTATGACATAGGGAGAAAATGATCGGTACATGAGAAAAAAGGATGATTTTATGGCTAGAGACTGATGATGGTATGATACTTGAGATAGATGACATGTTTTCATGGGAGACGAAAGAATTTAGAAAGGGTTATCAGAACGCCATCATGTAGTTTCATAAGAAATACAAACTTGGGAGCAAGGAATCATTTACCGAGCCTCAACAAACAAATCCCATAAGGAAACCTCTGGCGGACACCCCTTCCACAAGTCGACTAAAGCCGAACATCCCGCCCAAGGATGCAGCCGAAAAGATGAAGTCAAAGGAGGAGGCCATGAGGAAAGTGTTGGAAACATGCCGGGAAGCGTGTGGAAAAGAGGTAGAGAAAGTATGTCCCCCTTTTAACTTTGAGCATGAAATTGCTAAAATCAAAATATTTGTCCCCTTTAACAAACTTATCAGAAAGGGTGAATATCGAGAGAAAATTATCAAGATGCTAAAAATGGGAGGGACCCTCGATACTTTGAATGTCTAAGACGATCACCCTACTATAATTTTTGGTCTGCGCATTGAGGAGATAAATGATACCAAGGATGTTCCTCCATTCTATGTCAGTCTGAAAGTCCATGACATGACCCTGGATAACGCCATGCTGGATTCCGGCACGTCGCACAACCTCATGCCAAAGGTGATCATGGATGAATTAGGTTTGGATATCACCAGACCATACAAGGACCTTTCTCTTTTGATTCAAGGAAAGTCAAGTGCTTGGGTCTCATCAAGGACTTAGTTGTGTCATTGGACCAAATTTCTTCGAAGAACATGGTTATGGATGTGATCGTGGCATACATACCCCCAAAGTTTGGCATGTTGTTATCCAGGTCATGGGCTGTGAAGTTAAAGGGGACATTGCAAATGGACATGTCATACACCACCATTCCTATTTTTGGCTAGGATAGACGGTTATATAGAGAAGTGTTGCTGAAATACATGGTAAGTAGTAAGATGCAGCCAAATAACCGTCCCATATATTCGGTCGACATTGAGGTGGGTTCCTCCATATTCTAAAATGACATCAGTTTTGAAGAGGATGAAACGTCAGCCATTATGACTGTCGATGATGAAGCCGCGTGATGAGTAGCTGAGTGCGTTGATCCGAGAAACCACACAGAGAATGAGATATGGAACATGAGTTATGATGGCACAATCAGCAAAGAAGGGGTTGGGGCCGGCATATGGATAAACCCCCCCAAGGTGGGCTCAAAGCTCTACTTGTACAAACTCTCTTTTGACTATACAAACACCATGGCCGAGTATGAGGCATTGATTTTAGGCCTAAAGGTTTTAAAGGAATTCGGCGCAGAGAAGATAGCAGTACACGGAGACTCTGAGCTGATTATAAACCAAGTGAAATGCATATATCGGGAAAAACACCCTAGGTTTAGAGCATACAAAAACTTGGTGTTGGACCTCCTTGAAGATTTCTCAGAGTATAATCTGTCAGTTGTCCCAAGGGGGAAAAATCATATCACTGATGCATTGGCCACCTCGGCCTCGGTTTTCAAAATCCCCATATTCCCCAACAAAAAATATGAAATCGAAGTCAAGCACAAGCCGGCAGTGCCCGATAATATCAAATATAGGCAGGTGTTTGAAGATGACAAACAGGTGGAGAGGTTTCTCCAAATGAGCGACAAGTTCTCTAATACAAACACTGACGATGAATGTTGTTGTGACAAAGATGGGAGCATGGATGTGCACAGTGATGAAAACCCTTTCCAAAACTAGATAGCGGGAAGGGACATAGTACAATTGAAAAATAACATCATCCTGAAGGGATTAGTGTCGTTGGAAAATTATTTGATGAAAATGATGTGGCTATAAATCCCAAGATCACTGCAAATGAAGAGGATGTTGAAGACTGCAACATCGGGATTGAGGGGAACCCAAAAATAATGAAATTGTCAAAAACGCTCAGTCCAGAGGTCAAGCGATCCTACGTCAAGCTCATGAAGGATTTCCCCGACGTTTTCGTGTGGAGCTATGACGATTTGAAGATGTATGACACTAAAGTGATACAACATGTTATCCCTCTCAAAGAAGACTAGAATCTGGGAGGTAAATAAACTCTTCGAAGCTAAGATTATCGTTTCTTTACGGTTTTTGAAATGGGTAGCCAATTTGGTGCTTGTAAGAAAGAAAAGTGGTGAAATAAGACTGTGTGTGGACTTTCGAAATTTGAACAAAGTGTCCTTAAAGGACCACTACCCTCTCCCTAAAATGGACTATATCCTATAAAAGGTGGTGGGGTCCCAGAAGATGTTCATGCTAGACAGTTTTTCGGGGTATAATCAAATCATGGTACACCTAGACGACAAGGAAAAGATGGCCTTTACGACGCCATGGGGGACGTTCATGTATGACAAGATGCCTTTCGGAGTAATGAACGTGGGAGATACTTTCCAAAGGGAAATGGACATCGTGTTTGCTGACGAAAAGGACAAGTTTATTGTGATCTATCTGGATGACATCATAGTATACTCTGACTCTGTGAAAAACACCTTGGGAACCTGAAAAGAGTTTTCCAGAAGTGCAGGAAGTTTGGCATATCGCTAAATCCAAAGAAATCAAATTTTGGGATGAAAGAAAGGAAACTGTTGGAGCACATTATCTTGAAAGAAGGCATTAAGATAGACCCCAGCAGGGTTGAAGGAATCCTAAAAATCGGCACTCCACGCAGTAAGAAGGAAGTGCAATCCTTCCTGGGAAAAGTAAACTTCTTGAGGAGATTCATCCTGAACCTAGTAGAGATTATAAAACATATCACCTACATGCTCAGAAAGGGAAACAAGATCAAGTAGAACCCATAAGCCAAGAATTCAATTGAAGATATCAAGGTGGCATTGACTATAGCTCCTGTGCTAGCCAGTCCATACTTCACAAGAGATTTCATCATGTTTTCATTCGCCTTGGAGCATACAATTGTTATCGTGCTGTTGCAGAAAGACGAGCAGAACTTCGAGAAGCCCATAGCTTTTTTCAATCGAACGTTGAGATATGCTCCATTAAGGTACATCATTATGGAGAAACAATCATACGCCTTAGTGAAGGCCCTAATGGAGTTCAGAACGTACATATTACACTCCAACGTTATCACCTATGCGCCCAACAACTTAGTTAAGGATATCCTGACTCAACCCGACCCCGAAGGGAGGAGAGGTAAGTGGGTAGCGGGCATGCTGAAATATGACCTGGAGATTAAGCTTACGAAACTAATTAAGGGTCAGGGCCTTGCGAAGCTAATGGCGCAGTCAAACTGCGATGCTGTGGGAATAAATTTCATTGATGATCTATCAAAGATTCCTCAAGAAGAAATGATTGCACGGGTATCTCAAAAGTTCGTTGATTCGTCGTGGTATGCAAACATCATCTATGTGTTGAAGAATCTCCAGGCCCCTCCGGGTGTAAGTAAGACCAAGGCCTGATTTCTAAAGCTTAAAGTGGTTAAGTTATGCATCCTGGATAACTCACTATACTGGAAAGATCTTGGAAGAATATTGTTGAGTTGTTTGCTGGAAAATGATGCGAAGCGAGCCATAGAAGAATTTCATAAAGGTGATTGCGGAGGGCACCACTACTGGAAAACCACCACGCGCAAAATCCTAAGAGCAGGTTACTATTGTCCTACAATATTCGCAGATGTGTACAAAGAAGTCTCCAGCTGCCACGAATGTAATATTTTCGATGAGAGAAGAAAGATGCATCCCTTGCCACTAAAGTCGATCTCAGTCGAAGCACTTTTCATGCAGTGGGGTTTGGATTTCATAGGGGAAATAAATCCGCCATCCTCGGAGCAACACAAATGGATACTCATGACCATTGACTACTTCATGAAATGGATCAAAGTGATCCCCATGAAGAAATATACCGACGTAGTCATCTGGAGACAAACATCTTGTCGAGATTTGGATGCCCCGTCAAGAGAATAACAGATAATGCGGTCGCATTCAAATCCAAGAGGATGGAAAAATTTTGTCAGGATTAGAATATATCCCTGGGACATTCCACAACGTACTACCCACAAGGAAACAGGTTAGTAGAATCCTCAAATAAAATCCTAACAAGAATCATCAAAAGACTCTTGCAAGACAATAAGAAGGCTTGGCATAAAAATCTCATCTATGCGCTATGGGCAGACCGGGTTACCACCAAGAAGTCCATATCAACATCGCCTTTTTAGATTGTATACGACGTAGATGCAATTTTTCCCACCACACTGGGATTGCCCGTCAGAAAGATGTTGCAGGAGCATGAGGCTAAGACAAATGACACGCGGAGGAGAATAAATCAGTTGATTCACACACAACACACGAGGGAACATGTATACAATCGATCACAACTCCACCAAGAGAAGATGAAGAGAACCTTCGACAAGCATTCTAAGCATGAGGAATTTCAGGTAGGGGAGTTGGTGCTGAGATGGGACACGAGGAATGAAGATAAAGGAAAGCACATAAAATTTGACCACCTTTCGACGGGTCCATTCAGAGTCAGTGCATATTGCGGGAGCAACACTTATTTTCTAGAAGGGTCAAATGGAGAATTCCTTGGTTGGGGGCCTGTAAATGACAGGTTCCTCAAACATTATCTAATGAAATAAAATCCATTTAAGTCATATGTCATTGTAAATAGTCAGTTTACTTTCGTGTCGAGTCATTGTGTTAGCATAAAATTGAAGCCCGAAGTGAAGGCCCCGAGTTTATGCTGAAGTTTTTAGAAACTGCATCGATAGGCTTAGGTTGTGTTTTTTTTTCATATTTTAGTGTCTGAAAGTCGAATAAATCCCAACGGTCAGGCACCTGGTCTATTTTTATTTGCTACCTCGCGGGGAGGATAGCATCCCCGTTGGAGCCATTTGTTAGCACTGCCATTTTTCTTTCCATTTAGAGTCAATTTTTAGCCGAGTTATGGCCCATGTGTCCAAACATGTGAAGTCAAGTACATAACAATGAAGGGGTTGAAGTCAGCAAGTGGTCAGTTGGACCTTGGAAGCAGGAAGGGATGTCAGAGTCAAAACATGCATAAATGGTATGAGAATGTTGTTCCCAGAGAGTCGAGTCCTATTAAGGGTAGTCTCTACGTGCTTCAGGTCGAGTCAAGTAGTTAATGGAAGTTGCGTCAGAAAGTGAAATAACTATTATCAACTCATTATGAAGGTCGAGGGATGAAAAATCATGGCATTCATATCATGTATGCCCTGTAGCCCTTATCACTTGTACTTTACACGTGGGTACATGCCATGGAAAATATGCAATTTGATTTGAGACATCCAGTTGCCATGAATTCATTGTTCTTTGGAACGATTCCTCCTTCCGCCTGATCTGTTATAAATTCAGATGCTCGGCACCCATTTTATTCGAGAAATCAGGTCCACGCATTGTTTGTAATTTTTCTCGCGAGCCCAGGGTGATCAAAATTTTTTCCTTGTGAATTTGTTGGACCCACTGCATGCAATATAAATAGAGGTCGCACCATGGTGACCTCCCAAAACATAAGGAAGGGCACACAAAGTGGTAGAATCACCAGGTCCGAGCCCCAAAGCGAATGGGATTTCTTCTCACTCACAATAGGCATCCCCAAGGATACAAAGGGAGTTTTCCCTTTGCCCGCGGAAACAATGATATCACACCGCGCGGAACCTAGAGTGGAAAAACCTGCGTAGGAAGGAAAGATATTAGAAGCCCCATCTTCCCAACAACAGATACCTCAGAGAAGGGGTAGGCCAAAGAAAAACAAGGAAGTTGGAGAAACCTGAACCCCAGACGAGTCGCGTGCAAGATTGGTTGCTGAAAGATTACTTATGCGCATTGTTCGGCTGGAACCTGTCGAAGGTACAAGCCGAAAAAGTGGGATCAGAATGAGGAGGATGGATTCCATGGGTACAAATGATAAAGATCCATCTCAGTAGCTAAAGCAAGTGAAGCTAGCTATCGTTGAACTTTACCAGGAAAACAGAGAGTTGAGACAACAACTAGCGACAAATACCATTAATGTGTCAACAACACAAGGTCGCGAAGGGAACGTGACGTGGCTCAAAAACCAGCTCAGAGAGGCGCAAGATACAATCGTATAGATGTACGAAGCACATCGACTGTCAGAATAAAGGCATGCAGAGAATTCCAGAGAATGTGAAGGGGCCGAGGAGAAATCTCATACAGCTCTCACCAACGAACAGAAGAAACAAGATCAGTTGAGTTTGTTCCTGTATCCGCAAACAAAAAGAAAATATTGATAGTTTTGAAGGAGACATCACCTTAAGACATTTTGTCATTTTGATAACGGCCATGACGGTCAGCAACCACTTATTGCACAAATTCCCCCAGCAAATGAGCGCGCGACAGAAATCAAAGTCGTTACAGCAGATAGTGAGACTCTGACAGACACTTGTCCGTTCAGATATATGATCGAAGGAAAGAATTGACACATCACTCTCTCATGATGAGACCTGATTGATAACCCAATCTCCGTGGTGGATTACAAACAATGATGATGTATCCAGGTGTATTAGTTGTCTATTTTTGTAAAAACATCATGCGAAGAATTTTTTAACACAGAACAGTTAGTTTCCTAGTTTTTAGAGATATTAGTTAGAAGAGTAGGGTATCCCAAGCAATGCCCTCGCCTATATATTTGATCTTTTCAATGTAAGTCGGGTTGGTTGGAAAAATTAGTATAGACAATGTCTATTGAATGTAATTTGAGTTCGATCAAAACTTAATGCAAAATTCCTTTAGCTTGATGAAAAGATTATAATTGTAGCAGTTGAATGTATTGTTTTCCTTTCCTTGTGTATGTACTTCATGTTTTGTTTATTCATGTATTTTTCTGTCTAAATCGAAACAAATTTTCAAACCTATGGATTCATTGCACATCACCCCTTGTTCGTTCCATTTAGACAAAATGTATTTCCTCTAAAGTTAACTCTGAATTCATCCTTAGCGGTGCTCCGAGTTGCTTCTTGTGTTTTTTGTTCGCCACACACAACGATTTTAAACTGAAGACTTTTGCTTGCTTAGCCTTTATCCTCTCAAGTTCAGTGATCGAGTCATTTGTTTCTATCGTTTTCTTGAATTGACTCCATAGCATGAGGTATTTCTATCTTACGCCAATGAAACCATAACTTATTATGCAAAGGTGTTAAATCTAGCCATCAGTTTGAAAATCCATATCCCGCGTTGAGACTGTGTCTCCCGAGAGAGCCCTCTCCAGATACGAAAGGCTAGTTTCGGGTCTCAAAGTTGGTTGAAAAGGTTACCTTCATTGTCTTTTATCAACCGAACAAATTTACGGAGTGCTAACAGGGTGGATCGACATGAGGGGTGCACCAAAGTTGGGAGTGCCAGTCCCAAGGGGCACAACAATTGACGAGTGCATGGGTTCATTTGGGCGACCGGGTCCGCGAAGGGGCACGATGATTCATTTGGACACATAGGTTCACGAAGGGGCGCAACACCCCCAAAGGATGTGACAGTTCTCCATGGTGACCTTTGGATTCCCTATAAGAGAATAAGGGAACACAACCAAGGAAGGCATATTTGAAGACAAGGAGAGAAAGAAGAGATCTACAATTCTGAGGCAGGATTAAACGAAGAGGGGCAAGCTCCCTTAAGGATCCAAGTTGCTCCACTTGGGAGGACTTGCGTTGTCTTGAGGTGGATTCAATGGATAGAGTTGGGCAAGCTTCTTTTGGGCCAATTTTGGGTAAGTCTGGAAACACAAGTCTATGAGAGGCATGTGTGAAGCATAACTAAAATACATGAAGTCTGCAAAAACGAAGAGATCGCAAGTACACGATCAAGGGCACATTTGAGGTGCACCACAGGAGGTTATGGAGACGGTTGAAATAGAGAGTCTTGGTGAAGAATCTATGTATGAGTGTCTTGGTGAGGTGAGGCAAGTCATCTGACTCAGCCAAGTTGTAAACCAACCTGGTAGTGCTCATATTGTAATTGATTTTTATAACAAATACTTAGTTGGGTGTTAGGCATGGTTCGTGTCGCCTACACTATTTATGTGTATGTCTTTTGTTTGTTCCACTGTTGTTCTCTTGGTTTCTCATGTTCATTAATGTATTCTTATATATGACTAAGTGTTAAGATGTTAACAATTGTCTAAGTATACAATAGTTGCACTAGATTATGAGTGTGACTCATTGGTAGACTAGAACAGAGTATGGGTATACTCTAAGTGAAGATGTGTAATCTGGACGAAGTATCCTTGGTGTTTCCAAGAAGCCAAGTGAGAAACAATGTGGTGTCGCACACCCTCAAGAGGTTCACAATCATAAGGCACATTGTGGGGATGTGATAGATGGTATCAGAGTAGTTTTATTCTCTTTACCACTCTTGCAATCTGAACAGTTATGGTGGGATACACTTGTTGAGAAGGCAGTTTGTTGAAAAGTCGGTTCGGTGGGAACGTTCACAAACTTGGCAAACTGTTCGATGGAGAAAATTGGTTCATCGCAAACTTTTCATAAAACTTACAATAGAGGTTCAACTAACAATGAGATGGAATTTTGGTCTGGGCACACACCTTGTATAGACCGAGAGCATATTTTATGGTGAAACGAAGCACTTGGACAGGGTGGGTGATCGCAGAACTCATCACAGAGTTCATCATAGAACTTGTCATAGACTTGATCATAGAGATAGTTTGGTTGCAGACTTGATTGGTTTGATGTGTGATGGAAGTCAATGTCATGCCTATTGTGCACACCTTGGAGAGACCAACCGCAAAGTTCATTAGGTAAACCGAGCACAAGGAATATGAACGCAGGATTGTTGCACAACTTGTCGTAGATCTAATCGTAGAAGTGATTGCAGAATTGAATGCAGAGGGTGATCGCATAAGTGATCATGAAGGGGAGAAGTTATGGGTTTCATCAAGGTGAAGCACTTGGGTGTGTTAGATGATCTAGGGTGACCTGGAGAAACTCTGTAGTGGGTAGTTAGTTTGGCACGTTTCCATCATGACATCTTCGTGCCATGCATTGTCGAGAACAACAGTTGAGTTGAGTTGGGTTGTTGGACGAGTGGATTGACCACAACCTTCAGATGAGGTAGTTTTTCACAGAGTTACAATGGCCAATTAGAAACAATATGACTTAACAATCGGGCGATAGGTGCATGGTGCCTTGAAGTGGAAGCAGTCAAGGTGCAGAGATGGAAAGACATCGAAGATGATTTCAGTCAGTTGCATGCAAAGTTTGGGACTTAGATGAATTTATGGAGTGGACGGATGGACTAGACCTTGTATCACAATGGAGGTCTTGTAGGTTTGTGGAGATTCATATGGTGATTGAGGGAATTTCATGCAGAGATTCGGTTGCTTGGGCAAGTGGAGGTTCAAGAAAAAAAACTTAGAACATGGTTGCAACAAAGGATTTTTTTGGAAAGGTATGGTTCATTTTGAGTTCTTTCATTTCCTAAGTGTTGTAGTAAGTTCTCTGAAGGAAAGTTGGATGACTTGGTGGTTCAAGTGTAATATGTTTATGTGGTGAGAATGAGAAGACTTGAGGGTGACTCAAGTGGTGAAGATTCGAAGAAGTCATGTAGAAATTGGGACGTCTTGATGGGATGAATGTGCGAAGAGCTTGGGATGACCTGCTTAGACAATTTTGTGGTGGACATAGGCAGATTCGGATGCCTTTGTGGAGGTGGCTTGAGGAATTTGCCTAATTATTTGATGAGGCGCATTGAACGGGTCATTGAGGTGAAGTAGGTAGGGAAGTATGAACATGTCAAGTTTGAGAGAATGGATGAGGCACCCTAGTGTTGGCTTCCTTAGCCATATTTGTTGGGTCATGTGATGACTTGACAATCACGATGACAGTGGCATAGTTGGATGCTTGTAATAGATGCAAGGCACTTTCGTTCTAGGAGACAGATGGATTCAACAATGAAGTCGACCAAGAATTATTGGAAGTCAACCTAAATGGGAAGAACACAGAGCAAGTGACTTGGGTGGTGTTTGCACACCTTTGGTATGGGACATTGGATGAGGCAGAGCGCACCTTGGTGACTTGCAGATGATTGTACAATGACTTGGAGATCCAACAGGGTCGTTGGTTGAGGTTGGCATAAGTATTGATTCAAATGTGATTAAGGAATGGAATTTTTTTGAGGTGACTCATTCTACTTGGAGAACGTTGGACAATTCATTGAGGTGTTTGATGAGCGTAGGCATGTTGGCCACACTCATCGTAGATGTTGAGTCTCAAAGAGGTGACTTGAAAAAAGGAGGCGAGTTGAGAACTTTCCTTCATTTGAAGGATTGTGCGGACATAAAAATTGTAGCATGAATATATTACTTGGACGTGAGCGTGTCTCTTGCTTTGGGTAGCATGGTTGAGGGTAAAGCCTAACCATTCCAAGGAATAGAGAGCTAGATGTAGCAGAATGGATGGGTGAATAAGTAGTGGGGAAATGGCAGTCTGGATGTGAAGTTATTGGTGCAAAGATTGGCTACTTGTGCCATGAGGTGGACAGTGCATTCAAGTTACCGTGAATGACTGTGTTTCAGAGTGAATTCATAGTGAAACGAGGTGAGGGGAAACCTTTCCCTTGTCTGAGATCATTGTGTGGATGGACCGAATTGTGGAATGAAGTCAGAGTATGGACACACTAGTAGGTTCGAAGTGAAACACTTATACATTGTGAATGATCTCCTTGACAAAGATCGGACGATGGAAATAGTAGTGAGGTAAAGGCAGACATTTTCCTTAGTCTTTGGAGTTGGACAGAGTAATGAAGAAGTGATAGAAAAGACTAAGATTGAGCATGAGGAAGTGCATTCTCATGAGTTGGATGCGATGGTTGGACTAGATACCAATCATTCCAAGGCATGAGGGAATTCAGTGTGCAGAGACATGGACAAGTTTGTTAAAATATGATCACAACAGTGAGTCGTGAGGAGTTCAACACTTAGAAAAAAATTTGAAGTAAAGGGGGAAACATTCCATTGTAGCAGACATCGACAATAGTAACATAATCGAACAGTAGCAAGGAAACAACATTGCAGCAAGACAGTGCAACAGAGTTTAGTGAATTTCATCCTTGGAGTTGGATGAAGTGACTGTATTGACTCAAGTAGTAGATTGTGTGGAGTTGGGTAAAGTATAGTTTGGTTTGTGGAAACTTAGGGTTTCCACTTTGGTATAATTTGGGATTTTTGGTTAGCACAACATTTGGGGTTTCGACCAGACTTAGTTGCAGCAAAGGAACAAGTTTGGGTGGAGACTTGGAGATCATAGATTTTGTGGATGTTTCCAATGACAATGATGACTCGAGGTGGGGGAGGATGTAAGGTATTTAGATAGATGGGCGCGGGGACCCTTTCCCATGTCCTCGAAAAGAAAAAAAATGGGGTTGCTCTGACACCCAAGTTGGGAAAGTGAACGCCTTGGTCATGCAAACATGCCAAGGGGCCTTCCCAAGTATGAAGTGACCAAGAGATTGGGGCACGCCAGCATGAGAGACACACCAAGGTTGGACACGCCAATTCCACGGGGCACAATGGTTGACGAGTGCATGGGTTTGTTTGGACGAACGAGTCTGCGAAGGGGCATGGCAATTCCTTTGGACACATGGGTTCATGAAGGAGCATGACGATTCATTTGGACACATGGGTTTGCGAAGGGGTGTGACACCCCAAAAGGACGCGATGGTTCATGATGGTGACATTTGGAGTCCCTATATGAGAACAAGGGAACGTAAATAAGGAAGGTGGATTTGAAGATAAGGGGAGAAAGAGAAGCTCTGTGGTTCTAAGGAAGACTTAGACAAAGAGGGGCGAGCTCCCTGAAGGAGCCAAGTCGCTCTCTTTGGGAGGACTAGTGTTGCCTTGAGGCAGATTTAGTGGACAAAGTTGGGTGAGCTTCTTTTGGGCCAATTTTGGGGAAGGTTGGAAATGCATGTCTATGGGAGGCATGTGTGAGGCAGAACTGAAATCTGTGAAGTCTACGGAAATAAAGAGACATCAATTCTACAGTCGAGGGTACATTTTAGGTGCACCGCGGGAGGTTTCGGAGATGGTTGTGACAGAGAGTCTTGGTGACGAATATGTGTATGAGTGTCTTGGTGAGGTGAGGTGAGTCGTGTGACTCTGCCAATTTGCAAACTAAGTCAGTAGTACTCATATTGTAATTGTTTCACAATAACAAATACTTAGTTGGGTATAAGGCACGGTTCATGTCACCTGCATTATTTTTGTTTATGTCTTTCATTTGTTCCTCTATTATTCTCTTGGTTTCTCATATTCATGGATTTATGTTTGTATATGACTAAGTGTTAAGATGTTAACAATTGTCTAAGTATACAAGAGTTGCACTACAGTAGGAGTGTGACTCATTGGTAGCCTAGAAAAAAGTATGGGTGTGCTCTAGGTGAAGAGGCGTAGTTTGGATGAAGTATCCTTGGTGTTTCCAAGCAACCAAGTGAGAAACATCGTGGTTCCTCATACCCTCAAGAGGTGCATGATCATAAGGAAAATTGTGGGGACGTGATAGTTCTCCTATTATGAAAATAACAAGCAAACAATAACAACCCAAGAATGATATATTAATTATTAAGTATACCTAAGATATATAGGGTTTGATAAATATAGTTTGTCATATGTTAACATTGTAGGGGATTTATGCATTGGTCATACAATAATCCTTTCATTGAACATTGGTGACCACTTGAAGCTTTAGATTGTGCAAAGTGAGTGGGATATTGAACTTCAAGAGGCACTCTACTTAAGGTACATGACACTTTGGACCAATAATCCATAAGGTTGCATACATAACCCACTTCCATTTCCACGTTCTTCATATACACTTGAATACGTAGATATAGATGGGCACATATCAGACATGAAATATTCTAGGTGTAAGGTATTCCATGACACCCACTGAGCACGCATGCTCCTTGGGTGGATTCAAAGACAATTCAAGTAGAGAGAACGGGGAGGCTATGATCGGTTGGGAAAGTACTTATCTTATGGGTGTGGGCAGGAGCACCTTGCATGCATGATGGTGACGTGTGAACCTAAGGGGGCATGTGCCTTGCTTTCCTTGAGACAAATGATAAAGGATTGGGTTGTGTTTGGGCAAGGATGAGGCGACCTGGGTGTGTTCCCAAGGAGTGGAGTCACTTTCCCTTGGAAACAAGGGCATGTTGGAGAGGTTGGATGACACCATTAGCACACCCACAGATATTCATGTCAATCGGCACAAGGGAGAAAATAAGGCAAGGGGCACACGCCCAAGGATGGGGTGCATCAGTCCAAGAGACATGAAGGTTGGAAAGCACATGGGTTTGTTTGGGTGTGTCATTCCATGAAGGGGCACGTCAGTTCATTTTGGCATGATGGTCTGCAAAGGGGCACAACACCCCCAGAAGATGCGATTGTTCACAAGGTGATGTTTGAAGTCCATATAAGAACATAAGCTGCATAACCAAGAAGAAGGAGAAAAAAAAATTGACACCAAGTTTCTAAGGAAAACTCAAACAAGGAGGAGTGAGCTCCCTCAAGGAGCCAAGTCTCTCCACATGGGAGGACTTGTGCTACCTTGAGGTGGTTTTGTCAATAGAGTTGGGGCGACCTTCTCTAGGTTGAGTCTAGCAAGTTGGGTGACTTTGGATTTTGGGGAAGTCTTGTCGCGGGTCTAGGTGAGGTGTGCTATGAGTCTAAGCCGAGGATTTGTGAAGTCTTATGATAGAGAAGAGGCAGTGAGTTTGTGTTGGGTGCACGTTTGGGGTGTGTCGCATAGTTTGTGAAAGTTTTTGCGACACATGAGTCTTGGTGTGACGAATATCTATATGAGTATCTTGGTGAGGTGAGGTGAGTTGTGATACTCTACCCAAGTTGTAAACTGAGTCGATAATGATCATATCGTAATTGCTTTGTAATAATAAGACTTAGCCAAGTGTCAAGCATGTATTGTGTCGCCTGCACTATATTTGTGTGTCTCTTGTTTGCTTCACAAGTGTTCTCTTTGTTTTGCATGTTCATGGATGTATCCTTAAATGACTAAGTGTTAATTCATTAGAAAATTTTCTAAGTATGTAGGAGAGTTGCACCGAAGAAGGATTGTGACTCACTCGTAGCCTAGAATGGAGTATGGGTATGCTCTAGGTGAAGAGGCGTAGTCTAGATGTGTTGGTTGTGGAGCCTGATTATCTTCCTGATTCATAGGTATTTGTTTTCATCTGTGTTTATACCCTATGAAGACTTTACACCTCGGAAGAATGTACACTCCTCCACGCGGGGGAGTGCAGAGGGGGTTTTCCCCCTTTGCGGGGTCCAGGGGTGAAGCCCTCGAAGAAAAGATCGCCTTGTAAATGTATATTGTAATTTCATTGTAAATCTGGACCGTTCATTATAAGGTCATAGATCTGAGGGTAGAAGTTATGTTAGAGTTTTTTTCCCTAGAAGGAAACCCTATTTTATGAGGGAAATGTATTGTGGCTATGTATCATTGTGAATATTGTATTTTGAGAGAGGAGACTATGAGAGAAAGAAGATGAAGTTACAGTGAGTTTGTTGTAGGTTGTATCCCTTCATTTGTTGGATGATAATAAAGGAAGGACGTGAAAATTTCTTTGGTGGACGTAGCCCACACTGGGTGAACCACATATATCTGTGTCTATATTGTATTGTGTGTCTTCTATATTTTATTTCCGCATTTGTTTTATTTTATTTCTCCACAATCATGTCTTTCTAACAACTGGTATCAGAGCGAAAGGTTACTCGCAGGAAAAGAGGGTTCATAGTTCGAGTGGGAGCAATGGTGGAAGATGGAAAGTTTAGGGTTGAGAAATTTAATGGCCAAAACTACCAGTTATGGAAGAGGCAGATGGAAGATTATTTATATCAGAAGGATCTATTCCTGCCATTAGGTGGAATAGCAAAGAAGTTGATGGCCATGAAGAATGAAGAATGGGATGTTCTTGACAGAAAGGCACTAGGAACGATACGGATGAGCCTAGAAGCGTCGGTGGCTTTCAATATTTCGAAATAAAAGACAACGAAGGAGTTGATGGACGCATTGGGTAAATTGTATGAAAAACACTCGGCATCCAATAAGGTATTTCTAATGAAGAGATTATTTAATATGAAGATATCAGAAGGTGGGTTTGTTGCAGATCATTTAAATGAATTTAATATGGTTACTAATCAACTAAGTTCTGTAAAAGTGGACTTTGATGATGAGGTCAGGGCTCTTCTTAAAAGTGGACTTTGATGATGAGGTCGGCCTTCTAATCTTGTGCTCATTGCCATAAAGTTGAATGGATTGGTCATGGATTTAAGTAACTCTTTCTCCTTGGTTCAAATACTTTTAAAATTTGATGATGTTGTTGGTTTTATCCTTAGTGAGGAAATGCAAATGTAAAGCACAAGTGAGATGTTGTGTAATGCTAAACATGGAGTATCGTGGGAAGACAAAAGGGATAGAGGAAAGGCCTGTGGAACCTGGAATTCTAGGAAGGTTGGATCCAAATCTATATTTGGAAAGATAGAGTCATGGAATTGTAGGAAGAAAGGACACCTAAAGAAATAATCGAGCTCCAAAGAAACAAAAGAGATGGACAAGAGGAGAAAAATCAAGAAGAAAATGTAAAGGTGTGACAAGCAAGATGCTTTGATTCTTTCCTCTCAGATAATATTTCAGTCTTGGGTGGTAGATTCAGGGCTTCATTTCATGCCACACCCCATAGGAAACATTTCTAGATTATTTCAAGGTGATTTTGGACAGTGTTCATTTAAGTGATGATGCACCATGCAAAATTGTTGGAATAGGAAAAAATAAAGCAAATCAATGGAAAGTCCAATGGTTGTTGAAAGAGGCAAGACATGTTCCAGATCTAAGGAAAAAATCTAATTTCACCGTGGCAATTGGAAAGTGAAGGATTTATATCCATATTTACATATAAGGTGTGGAAGATAACCAAATGATCATTGGTGATAGAAAAGGAGAGAAGGGTACATTGTATTTATAAAATCGGTAATATTAACCTTCTTATCCCTTTAGCTCTGCTAAGAGTGGATACAAATAATCACATCATAGGGTTTGACACATGAGTGAGAAGGGGATGCAAGATACTTCACAAAAGAAATTTGTTGCCGATCTTAAACAAATTGATTTAGAATTATGTGAGCATTGTGTTTAATGGAAAACATAAGAGAGTCGATTTCCTCGTGGTTGGAAAAGAAAAAGAAGAGAAAGGTAAGAGCTTGTGCATACAGACAGGCTGGGGACCCAACCTGTTGGGCCCCTAAATGTCACATTTGAACTAATCTTTTCCTTCACTATTAATTACATTTCATCGTCCCATTAACCCTTCCATCATACCATTTTCATAAATACAGCTTGGTTTCTCCTTATTATTTTCCATTATATTCATTTTAGTATTAAAAGTGAATTTGTGGATTAAATATTAGAAATTAACATATTTGTATTTACATCAAGGTGGGATGAGTTTGATGATGTGTGCAAGCATATTTGAAGATTTCAACAAAGTCAAATTTGACCACCCATCTCACCTGAACACATCTTCAAACTTTGAAGATTTGAAAGAGATTTGAAGATAATCATTTAAGCTAACTTCATGGAGAAGATCATGGAAATCTAGATAGGATATCTTATCCAAGATATGTGTGGAGGAATTGAAGGAATAAGTTGAGAGAATATTGGATCTCACGCCATGACACTCATGTATATAAGAGAGCATTCTCTCTTCATTTAGAGAGATTATCTTGAGAAGTTAGAGTTAGAGAAAGGGTCATGTAATTCATAATTTAGTCTCTTGTAATTAGGGAGAAGGGGATTCTTAGCTTTGATTTGTATTCTCTTTCATTTACGATTTCTGCTGATTTGTCATTTTGATCTTGTAATATAATTCTTGAGATTGATTTATTGTGTGAGATCACATATGTCTTTTTGTCGCTCAACTCTTCACATGTTGCATTGTTTTTCCCTTATGCACTTCCGCTTCCCTCTGCTTTTTAGTCTTTCTGCATGCTTCCTAGATTAATTTCGTTCCAGCAATTTAGATTAGATTACTTCCACTTCCGTCCTGCAAGATTAGTGTGTGTGTGCTTCGTAAGCCTACAACCCTCGGATTGACAAATTAAATAGTTGGGAAAAAATACTACAACGGAATTAAACTACAATATTTTCACCTAACATTTTAAGGCCATTGTTAGAAGCACAATGGATTGAAGTTTAGCTTGAATTTTCATGCAGTGGGTTAGTCATGCTCCCAACTCCATGACATATGGGCAAGGGCACAAGTGTAGGTTTCAATTCCTGCAAGCATAAGCATAGATTTCAATTTCCCTCGCACTGCAATTTCAATTTTTGCAACCTGGAAGAGGTTTTCATGTGTTTCGCTAGTGTGTGATTTTCTGCTTTTTTATTTGATTTGGGTGTTGTAAGAACCTTTTGCACATGATTTAACAATGAGTGTTACCTTGAACTACTTCATCATATCCCGGTAGATGTTAGATTCTTCTTCTCACAAAGAGGAGATCTGGATAAGGATTAAAGATTCAAATACTCATCCAGGAACATATGAAGATTTGACATCTGAAGACTCCTACGCTTTTGATGACGAACAAACATTTGAATAGGAGATCGAGAAGATGAAGAGGGATGGCAACAAGAACTGTGAGAGGGAGATCAAGGCCAAGAAAGCTATAATGGTGCAAATGGTTCCAAGTATTCCCATTAGATCCATTATTTTCATTTAGTTATTTTGTCGCTACAACAACTAGATTCATTCACTCTCTAATATTTCCATTATTATTCATTTAAAAAATTACAACTAAACATATTGTTGTTATTGTTACATGAATGGCTCCATCGGAAATTTGCCTACACGTAACTAATTTTAAATTCTAATTAGCATAGAGTATGTAGGATTTTATTTTCTGCCTTTTCTTTTACCTCAATAAGCATGCTCTCCTCCACACTTCCATGCATCTTGCGGATCAGGAAAATAGGGATGTCTTAAATTGATTTCGTGAAGAATTTTGTTGCTGACTAAGGAAAAATTGTCTAATTTTGTTTTCTCATCCACTCTTAATTCCATTTGCTCAAAATATACACAAAATTGTGTGTTCATCCTTTGACCTGCAAATAAACACATGCATAAAAATTTTAATTTAATAAACAAAGTAAATTTTACATACAGCTACAAAGATGCTAGTATTAACGGTTATCTTTTACATGTTAACAACATCGGTAATAACTAATATTTATACGTTGTTACAAATGTTTTACTTGTCAAACAATGATGTTTTTTGTTGTAACAATGGTTGAACCTTTCCACAATTGAAATGTGTCTTCTTGGTTCGGTTTATTTCTAGTTTTGAGTCACATCAACAACGCCTTGTCCTCTGTCTTTATCCTATAACCTAGAAATTAACTCTACAACAGTAAAACAATCAAAAGAAAACCTAGTTTGCAATTTAACTTCTATATCAATAATGCACATAAAAAATAGTTTGCTGTCGGTTTATCAAAAGCATGGCTATGGGATTAATTTACAGCAATTGGCTTGGAATGAACCTTGCAAAATGAGAATATGAAACCGTTTCATCCAACATTCACCTGTGAAAAAAAATGAACTAGCACGCATACTTCTATGGTCAACTAAGATATCTAATCTGCATTCATTTAGAGGCAAATCGTTGATAGAATCACGTTTTGATATTCTTATTGAAAAATGAAATAAAACTTAGTTAAGTATGCCTATCGTCATAAGAATTTCAAGGGTCTAGTTGAAGTTTTTCTTGGCTAAAATCCACGGATTGTTACAATCACTCATTTATTTCAAGCCCAAATGTTATTATTAGAATTTTTTCAACAACACATGATATGTTTCCGAGACAGTGATTCATGGTGATACGTTGCATCTTGGGATATGTTTCTGCCTTTTAAAATCCTGTTTCTATAGGTAAGATCTCTTAAAACTGAGCTCCCTTCTTTTCATTTTCTGGAGCTCCTCTCATAATCTGGATTAGAATGTGGATCTCACATTTATACCATTTTCTAGCTTGATCAGAGACTCCACTTCACTTTCGGTGGATGTCGTTAATAAATAGAAATTTGTTGAGCCTATTTCTCTTCACTTTTTCTCCCGATTTCTTTGTGTTGTTGATATTATCAAATTGTTACAATCATAACCAATTCACTCATGAGTAACCACGAAGATGCATCCATACATTCCAAGAATTATTTATTAGTTTTTTCTGGACGAATAATAATATTTGTGATTGCTCTGAAAATTGTCCAAAAATTGACGTCCATTTGCAGACAGTCAACTTCAGATGGAATTTGTGAGCAAACAATGATGAATTTTAAAAATGTGGCACATGGGTTTTGCGTATAGCTCTCATTTAGTTGACACCTCGCCGGCTTTTGAAAATTTTATGTGGTTTGAGAGCAATTCATATTTTTCATAACATGAAGAAGTCAAATTTCAGGATGGCCGATTTTTCAACGAAGGCCTAGATCTTTGGATTTTTATGTAGCTTGGCTATTAAACTTGGTTACTATGACATACTACCAGCGATATGCAATGAGAAGGATCCAACAATTGTTGCAAAGGAAGCTATTCAGGAAGTCTATCGATTACAACTTGACAAAGAAATGGTGGAGATGTGGTGATGATAGAGCCAGCAGTGATGAGAACGACGATATGTGATCCTAGGGATCCGGTCAAGACATTGCTTATGTTTTAATAAATAAATAAAACCGAGTAAATATGATAAGGCTATTATCCTTTTTCCTTGATGTAAGTGATACAAACAACAATGATAACTTCTTTTAATATATTCCATTTTTGCACATTGTTTTCATTTTATGATTGTTTAAAAAACAATATATAAAACCATAAAAAATAAAAAACTAAAAAATATATAACATTCCATTTATAGTTTTTTTTATAATAATAATAAACATAAAACATTTATTTGTTTGTCTTTTATAAGATAATAATAACAACGTTTATTTGTTTATTTTTATTTTTAAGAAAAGAAATAAATAAATGAAATACAATTATATATATATATATATATATATATATATAAACAATTCCAACTTAAAAACAAAAAACAAACAAAAATAAAATTGCAAATGGACATTTTAATTCATTCATGAAAACAATTTCAATACATGTTTTTTTTACGTTTAATACTCCTTTGTTTTTCTTAAGTCACTTTGGTATAAATCAATGACGAAACCAACAAGTGCGGACAACAGGTATAACTACATTTATTTTCTATTTTGAATTTGTTCGCATTTGTACTTAATCTTGCATTTTACATTCTACATTGCTCTCACAAGTTTGATTGTAGGATTAGTACTAAGTTTGATTGCAGGAACAGAGACGCTCGTATTCCATGCCGCAGTGATTTTCAAGAATCACAAAATTCTTCAAAGAACACATGCTTTTCTAGACAGCTTGAAGGAGATGTTACTCAACAGAAACATTTTGTTGATACACAGAAACTTTTTGCACATCCTGATGTTTTCTATTACACAAAAACATTTTGCTGATACACATAAACTTTTTGCACATCTTGATGTTCGCTGATACACAGAAATATTTTGCCAAATTTCTGCATTTTGCCAAATTTCCTGCTGTGGCACTATCCCAGTTCTCCTTCAAAGTTGATTAGGCATTCTGGTGTTGAAGCCATCTTCCATTGCCTTAACCTTCATGCTTTAACACACCTATTTTTATGAGTTTCATACATCATTTCTCTTATCTTTTTCAGTTGATTTTTTCCTTTCCAGTTTTCCTTCTGAATAAAACAAACTCCCTTTTTCCATGATAACATTTCCTTGCCATAAACCATGTTGCTACTGAGATATTTACATATATAGTCCTACCACTCTTTTTATAAACTCGTGTTGACTGATGTGGGATTCCTTAGGGCCCACCTTTCAACAGTCTTTCCCCATCGACCTCGACACCTTATCTGGGATATAGACTAGAGTTCCTTTTGAGTACCTAGAGGCTTGCATGCCTTAATTACAAGTTCTCTCGCTGACAATCATGGGAATACATCAATGTCCCTTGATCATCATATCTTGCAAGTGGCTCGACCTCAACACCTCTATTCGCACTTCACAAGATGTACTCAGGTACCTTGACACTCATTGACATCACTGGTGAATTTGTCTGGCATTGGTTAACGGAATTCATCAATGGTCAGTAATCCAATGATTTATCTTCATGCTCGACATCAACACATTCATTCACATGATGAGAATTGTACCATCGGTTTTGTAGGGGGTGAAGACTATACACTTTTTCATGATCCCCTCAGCAGTTGCAGCAGTTTGATTTCAGATCTATGACAGTACCACAGTTCCATATTCTCTGCCTTCCACATTTCTCATGATTTAGTAGTAGCAGTTCAGATTCCTTAACTTCCCATGATCCAGTTACAGCAACAACAGCATTAGCAGTTCCATTTTCCTGATCTTGCAGTAGTGACACCTTCCATCTTCCATCAGTCACAGTCATATATTCTTTGCTCCAGCAGTTACAGTAGTTGCAGCTACAACACTAGTCACGTTTTCTTGATCCAGCAGCCGCAACAACTACATCTACTTTTTGGGTAAGTGGAGGTATGTTCTTTTCTAAGCTTTAATCACACAATTCCTTATATGTCGACTTGAATATTTTGGAAAATTTCCCCACCATGCTCCCTTTCCTTCCATGACCTACACTAAGTTGCATGAGGGCATGCAACTGATTCAGTTGGGGGGGGGTAGACTACCAGTATTCCATTTTCCCACTATTATCACTCCATTTTTCATCTCATTTATTATTTACCAAATTTTATTTTCCAACGACACTTTGTTGCATTTCGATTGATACACATATTGGCATGATTCATAAAGATAAAGAAAAGGCTTTCTTATACTCAGTGATGCTCTCTTATGCACATTGATATCTTATTATTTCCAGTGAGTACATGGCTAAATTATTGCAACAAGAAAATCAATAAGTGAAATGAATGTTGTTAACACAAGAACCAACATCTTTTGTATCCATGGTTGTCACACAAGAACCAACCATAAGAAAATTTCACATGTTGTTACACGTGTTTTACATGCTGCTACTCTAGTATTTCATATCCTGGAAATATTCATTGTTAAAAGGACATCATAAATCAAAGCCATAGTTTGAATGCTGAAAGTTATTAAGAAGATCCATGCATGGTTGCATGAGGACATGAAACAAGTTGAGTTGGGGGGCATGTTGGGCCTCATAAATGTCACATTTATATCCACCTTTTCCTTCACTATTCCTTACATTTCATCGTCCCATTAACCTTCCATCATACGATTGTCATAAATACAGTTGGGTTTCTCCTTATTGTTTTCCATTATATTCATTTTAGTATTATAAGTGAATTTGTGATTAAATATTAGAAATTAACATATTTTCATTATATATCAAGGTGGGATGAGTTTGATGATGTGTGCAGGCATATTTGAAGATTCCAACAAAGTCAAATTTCACCGCCTATCCTCAAATTCGAATTACATCTTCAAACTTTGAAGATTTGAAAGAGATTTGAAGATAATCATTTAAGCTAGCTTCAAGGAGAAGATCATGGAGATCTAGATATGATATCTTATCCAAGATATGTGTGGAGGATTTGAAGGAATAAGTTGAGAGAATAGTGGATCTATCATTATGACACTCATGTATATAAGAGAGTGTTCTCTCTTCATTTAGAGATATTAGCTTGAGGAGTTAGAGTTAGAGAAAGGGTCATGTAATTCATAATTTAGTCTTGTAATTAGGAGAAGGGGATTCTTAGCTTTGATTTGTATTCTTTCATTTGTCATGCTTTCATGATTTGTCATTTGATTCTTGTAATATAATTTGAGATTGATTTATTGTGTGAGATCACATATGTCTTTTGTTGTTCAACTCTTCACATGTTGTATTGTTTTTCCCTTATGCAATTTCCTACTTTCCTAGTTAGTCTTTCGATGCTTTCCTAGATTAATTTCATTTCAGTAATTTAGATTAGATTACTTCCACTTTAGTCCTGCATATATAGTGTGTTTTCTTCGTAAGCCTACGAACCTCAGATTGAAAAATTAAATAGTTGGACAAATACTACAACGGAATTAAACGACAATATTTCCGCCTAACACAACTCAGGTATCATCTTTTGGTGGCTCTTGTTATTATGTTACTTTTATTGATGATGCAACTGGAAAAACTTGGGTTTATTGCATTCAACAAAAATATGATGTTTTTTATACTTTTAAGAAATGGAAAACTTTGGTTGAGAATGAGACAGGAAAAAGGTTCAAGTATCTCAAATCAGACAATGGAGGTGAATAGTGCAGCAAGGAGTTTGATGATTTCTATTCATACCATGGGATTCGTAGAGAGAAGACAGTTCCAGGAACACCACAAGAAAATGGTGTGTCTAAAGGATGAACAAGACAATCATGGAGAGTGCAAGGAGTATGAGATTGCATGTTGGTTTGCCCTTATAGTTCTTGGAAGATGTTGTAGATATTGTTTTTTACTTAATAAACAAAGGACCTTCAAGCTCTTTGGATGGTAGAATTCTAGAGGAGGCATGGATAGGTAAAAGGGTAAACTATTATTTTTTGAATAATTTTGGTTGTGAATCATTTGTCCATATAGATAAAGAAAATAGAAAAAATCTTGAGGAAAAATCCAAGAAGTGTACCTTTATTGGATACATTGTTAATGATTTTGGTTATCGGTTATGGGATTATGAAAATAACAAAATCATTAGGAGTAGAGATGTCATATTCAATGAGAAGGTCATGTACAAAGATCAGTTGCAGGGAAAGAAATAGGAAAAGGAAAAACCATAATACACAGTGCTTGATGAGATCACTGAAAAATAAATTCCAAAGGTACCAAAAAATAAAAATGTACAACAACAGGATCAACAGGTACCTCAAACTCCTGCATGTGTTGTTAGAATATCTATCAAGTTAAGTAGACCCCATGAACTATACTCTCCTTCATTGTATTATTTATTGTTGATTGATTCTGGTGAACCAGAATGTTATGAAGAGGCAATGCAGGTAGACACCAAAAATAAGTGGGAGCAAGGCATGAAAGAGGAAATGAATTCCTTGGCAAATAAATATACTTGGGACTTGGTTCAGTTGCCTGCAGAAAAAAGAGCATTTCAGAATAAATGGGTTTAAAAGTTCAAGGAAGAAGATGGAGGAAAAAAGTGGTACAAGGCTAGACTTGTTGTAAAGGGGTTTGCACAAAAGAAAGGTATATATTTTGTTGAAATACTTTCTCCTATTGTTAAAATGACTTCAATTAGGACTATTTTGAGTCTTGTGGCAGTAGAATATTAGCATCTTGAACAGTTAGATGTAAAAATAACTTTTCTCCATGGGGATTTGGAGGAAGAGATTTATATGTAGCAGCCACAGGGGTATGAGATCAAAGGAAAGGAGAATTTGGTATACATGTTGAAGAAGAGATTGTATGGCCTAAAGCAAGCTCCAAGGCCGTGGTATTTGAAGTTTGACAAGTTTATGATAGAACAAGGTTATAGTAGATGTCATTCTGATCACTGTGTTTATTTAAAAATCTAGAAAATGGAAGCTATATTATCTTGATATTGTATGTAGATGACTTTGTTGCAGGGTCTAATATGCATGATATAAATGTGATCAAGAATAAATTAGCTAATTCATTTGCGATGAAGGATTTGGGTGTCGCAAAGAAAATCCTTGGTATGAGAATAACAAGAGACAAGAAAGATCGCAAATTGACATTGTCTCAGGGTGAGTACATAGAGAAGGTGTTGGAGAGGTTTAGAATGTAGAATGAAAAACCAGTTAGTACACCTTTGGCCTGCCATTTCAAATTATCTAAGGAAATGTGTCCCAAGACACAGGAGGAGATAGAATACATGTCTAGGGTCCCTTATTCATCAGCAGTTAGCAGCTTGATGTATGCGATGGTTTGCACAAAACCAGATATTGCACATGCATTGGGAGGTCGTAAAGTGGATTCTTAGGTATTTGAGAGGTATTGCTACTCATGCATTATGTTTTGGAAGTTCATACATTGCTCTATAGGGATATGTTGATTTAGATATGGTAGGTGATAAAGATAGCAGGAGGATAACCACGGGGTATGTTTTTATAATAGATGGAACAACAGTAAGTTGGATTTCGAAATTGCAAAAGGTTGTTGCACTTTCAACAACAGAGGCAGAGTATGTTGTTGCTACAGAGGCTAGTAAAGAAATGAATTGGTTAAAGAGGTTTATGGAGGAATTGGGATAGAAGCAGGAGAATAGCAGGTTGTATTCTGATAGTGAGAGTTCCATTCATCTTGCAAAGAAATCAGCCTTCCATTTGAATACTAAGAATATACAACTCAGGTACCATTTTATACAATATGTCTTGAAATATGGACATTTGAAGTTGGAAAAGATACACACTAGCCATAATCCTGTAGACTGTTAACAAAGGGAGTAACCGGGGAGAAATTGAGTTCCTGCTTAGTTTCAGTTGGTCTTCAAGATTGAAGGTGAATATGAGAAATTTTCCAGGTCCAAGCGAGATCATAGTCTGGCATATAAAACAACAATGGAGTTGTTGAGATTAGTCTCCAAGTGGGAGATTGTTGGTTGTGGAGCGTGATTATCTTCTTGATTCATAGGTATTTGTTTTTAGTCGTGTTTATACCCCATGAAGACTTTACACCCCAGAAGAATGTACACTCCTCCACACAGGGGAGTGCAGAGGGGGCTTACCCCCTCTGCAGGGTCAGGGGGAAAGCGGGCCCCCGAAGGAAAAATTGCCTCGTAAATGTATATTGTCATTTCATTGTAAATCTGGATTGTTCATTATAAGGTCGCATATCTGACGATAGAAGTTATGTTAGGGTCTTTTTCCCTAAAGGCAACCCTCTTTTATGAGGGAAATGTATTGCGGCTATGTATCATTGTGAATATTGTATTCCGAGAGAGGAGACTATGAGAGAAAGATGAGGAAGTTATAGCGGGTTTGTTGTAGGTTGTATCCCTTCATTTGCTAGATAATAATAAAGGAAGGACCTGACAATTTCTCTGGTGGACGTATCCCACACTGGGTGAACCACGTATATCTATGTCTCTATTGTATTGTGTATATTATGTGTTTTATTTCTGCATTTGTTTTATTTTATTTCTCTGCGATCCTGTTTTTCTAACAAGATGAAGTATCCTTGGTGTTTCCAAGTAGCCAAGTGAGAAATGTCACAATTTTAAATGCCGTCAGGAGGTGCATAATCATAAGATTTAGGTAGGAATCCTATGGGGACGTGGAAGATGGTATAATTAGAGCATGTGACAAATCACACATTAAAGAAGATTGTGAAGAGTTGAATTGGCGGACGATTTGGTGAGCTCTTCACCATTATCACCTTCATGATAGATGGTATAAGAGCCTGTTGACTGCAGAATTGAACGCATGGGTAGATCACATAATTGATTGCAGAAATGATCACAATAGTGATTCCATAATTTATTGCAGTAGTGATCACGGAAGTTGATCGTGAAAGTGATCGTAGAAGTGGTTGAAATTTTGTGGAGTAGTTCTAGGCTGCAATGAAGTGGACAGACTTTTGTGAAAACTAGGGATAAGGTAAGGGGCATGCAATGATTTGAAGCACTCGGGTGAGTTGGGAGACTTGATGCGACCTAGAGAATATTCGCAGTTAAGGTCACAAGGCAATTGGCTGGGCACATTTTCATTACGACATCTTTGTCTTATGCATCACTGAGAACATCAGTTGAGTCAAGCTGGGTTGTTATATGAGTGGTTGATCGCAACAGTTAGATGAGGTGAATCCTCATAGAGTTATGTGAGTTAGTTAATTATAGTATCACTTAGAATCTGGGTGATGTGTGCATAGTGCCTTGAAGCAGAAGCAATCAGGGTGAAAAGATGGCAGGTTAGTGGAGATGAGTTCTATCGATTGCATGGAGAGTGTGACTTAGATGGAGTTTTATATATCGCATAACCAAGTTGTGGATTTGGAATGGAAAGTGGGGCTCACTTTGTTGAGACATGTCCATGCCGAGCTTCACTATATGCACTTATTTATTCATGAGGCAGACTCTCTAGAGGTTGGAGTGTAGTGATAGGTTGTGGGGAGGTGGAATTGGTACCTTGGCACTGAAGATAGCTAAGACGTGGACAACGAGTTTGGTGGAAGTAGGACAACCTGGACGTGTCGCAAATTTGTGACTTAGTCAAGTTTTGGAAAGGGATGGGATTGATCTTGAGCCACAATAAGGAGGTTCCATATAGGATGTTTCGTGATTAGACTTGCTGGCTTAGGCAAGTGCAGGCCTAGGACAATATGAAGATTTAAACCATGGGTGCAACTAAGAATGTTGTTGGAAAATGTATGGTTGGTTTTGAGTTCCTGCATTTCCTAAGTGTTGTGATGATTTATCTGAAGGGAAGTTAGATGACTTGGTGATTGAAATGTAATATGTTTCCATGGTGAAAATTGGCAGACTTCAGGTGGCTCAAGTGGTGTAGATTCAAAGAAGTCATGTATCATTTGGGATGCCTTGGCTTGGGTGAATGTGTATAGATCTTGGGGTGACCTACTTGGACAAGTCTAGTGGTGGAATTAGTAAGATTTGGTTGCAACTGTGGAGGTGAATTTAGGAGTTTCCTAACTCTTCGATGAGGTACCTCGGTGCATTGGTGCCTTAGATAGATTTGTTTTAGAAATATTTTTTGGTCCATGCAATGACTTGATAGTCATGACGACAATGTTATAGTTTGGATGCTCGTAGGAGGTGCAAGGTAGTTCTTTTATAAGAGATGGATGGAGTTGGCAAAGAAGTCAACCAAGAATTGTTAGCAGTCAAACTGAATGGGTAGAACACAAACTAAGTGACTTGGGTGGTTTTCACTCTCCTTTGTTAGATGAGATAGATCATACCTTGGTTACTTGCAAATGCATTTGCGATGAATCATAGATATGATGGGGTCATTGGCTAAGGTTGGAAGAAGTATTGGCTCGGACATGTCGAGGCATGGAAGTTATTTGAGGTGACTTATTATACTTGGAGCATTATGGACAGTTCGTTGGGATGTTTGAGGATTGTGGGTGCATTGGCCACACTCACTGCAGATATTGATTTGTAGAGAGGTGACTTGACAGAAGGAGGTGAGTTGACAACTTGCCTTGGTTTGGAGGATTGTACAGACATGCAGATTGAAACATGAAGAGATTACTTTGACATGGGTGTTTCTATGGTCTTAAGCAGCATGGTTAAGGGTGAAGCTTGACCATTTCAAGGAACAAAGAAGTGGACGTAGTAGCATGGTTGGGTGGTGAAGTAATTAGGCAAGGTAGTATGGACGTGTATTTCTTGGTGCATATGGGGCATTTCATATCAGAAGACGTAGATGAAGATGGGGAGAATTTGGCCAAGGAATCTAGACTTGTGGACTTCATAGCAAGTTGAGTTACAAGGGAATGGTTGGTTGGATGTGTGGAGAAAACATGCACATTCATTTCCATTGACTCTTCATAGACTTGGATGCGATGCAAACTATGTGTAGTTTTATAAGATTGGATAACTATGCCATGAGGTGGGCAGTGAAGTCAAGGTCTCTCGAATGACTTTGTTTTGGGGTGAATTCATAGTGCAAAAAGGCGATGGGTAACCTTTCCTTGATATGAGGATGTGTGCAGATGAACCGAATTGTGAAAGGAAGTGACCAATTTTTGCATGAGGGTGTGCAGACTCAAGGACTATGATGATTGGACTTGCCATTCAACTACTTCAAAACTTAGTTGAGAGAAACAACATGACTAGGGGGTCGAGAGTAACAATTCACCAGTAAGTTTCAAGGCACAACACTTGGGAAAAAATTGCATATGATCTCCTTGAGGAAGATTGGACATGGGAAACAATGGTGAGGCAAGGGTGGACACTTGACTTAGTTTTTGGAGTTGGATAGAGTGACAAAGATGTGTACAGAAACAACTAAGTTCAAGCATGGGGAGGCACATATCGAGACTTGTATATGACAGTTGGATTGATCACCTAACTAGTGAAATACTTGAGATGATAAATGTGTGGATACATGGCAGAGATAATTGAAGTAGGGCACATTAGTAGTTCATATAAGTTCAACACTTAGACATTTTTCATGAGGTTCCAGCAGTAGTTGAATCAGCAACAACAACAACATAATAGAGTGTGGTCATCGCAATAGGATAGTGGTAGCTCGGGAATTGCGGATAGAGTTGGAGAGGACACATCTTTCCAAAGTAGTGGACATATTGGTTGCACAAAAATTTGGGTAGAGATCAGTGTGGATGGTTGCATGGTGTTTCATATTATTGTGTGAGTTTTGGAAATTTGGGGTTTCCACTTTGCAGGGAAACTTGGGGTTTCCACTTTGACAGAAATTTGGGGTTTCTAGTTGGCATGAAACTTGGGATTTTTAGCAGACTTAGTTGTGATGGGGGCACAATTTCAGGCGAAGACTTGGAGACGACATATTTTGTGTGTATTTTCGAGGATGACAACAACTTGGAGTGGGGGAGGATGTAAGGTCTTCCACAACACCCACCAAGTGCGCTGTCAATTTTCACATCCAACTCCATGTGGTTAATTTTAGATCTGAAAATTTCTTCCTAGTGATCTAACTGTAAAACCCTACCTATTATCACTAAACAACTTTACACTGAAATTATTGACTAAAAACATATGCAGCGGAAACACAAATATCATAGATGAATCATCAATACACATGAGAAAAAATTTTAAGTTATGTAATCTTGTTAACATCAGAAATCCTGAGGGAAAAACTAGCCCTCTCGGCCAATACAATATCACCAAAATATGATGACAACCTTGTCCTCCAAAGTCACCAAAACCGAGAACAACCTTGTTCTCCAACAACCATAAAAATAAGAAAACCAAACATCAAAAACATTATGGAAATATCCTCTGCCCACAAATATGTTATAGACCAACTATAAGGCATGTTGGCATCACTTGTCGGCATATACAGATCTGCACCTACCCAAAAAATCAGATATGTGATTCACCTTACTGGAAACCTGCATGCATGCATTGTTTTCTCTCTTGCAAACCGTGTATAACCTATACATGATTTGTCCTTCTACAACTCATGTATATACGTGCTTCTTCCTCTTGCAAATCATGTATGGTACAAAAAAAATTCTCCACACATGCAACCTTCTTCACCTCTCTCTTCAGGGCCAGATTTGTCACCTTGCAGACTTTCCCTTTGCTAAGATCGCCAAGCCTGCTAGCACAAGTAGGGACTCACTTATACTAGCTCCATTATGTATCCACATACTCTACATGATATGTAATGTCATAATGACCTCTCTTATTTATATAAAATCCTTAGGGGTCAACAATTGTTGTATGATAAATGTACCCTGTAGGATCTACCTCCCTTAGGATCTTCCTAGACCTACGACAGAATAGAGATGCAAGCTAAAGACTTTCCTAGATCTAAATCATACATTTAAATATCTTTGAGATAAGAGGATTAGAAGCATACCAGATACTTCGATGTTTTTCACTACACGATCCTTGGTTGTTTTCTCCTTTGAAGATATCCTTCACTTTCACGAACACAGGTCTGCACACATAGGAAAACAACAAACACCTTTCACGAGATCAAATGTAACATGTATAAAACACAGATCTAATAATATATCACAAAGACATGAAAATATTAACTCTCTAGGAATATTATGATCACCATATACAATCAATTAGAGGGGAAAATCATGTCCGTATTCTATTAATAAGGAAAATAGCTTGATGAAGCTTCTCCAAATTTCCTTTCCCAAGCTCAGTCATCAATTTGACATTATATGTTTACTCTATATTTTCCTCCCCTTTTCCCATGAGAGGCCCTCAATATATAGGATGAAAGAGATGAGATGGTGGATAACTCTTAGACGCTCAAAATAACAAGCTTCTTGAGGTTGAATTATGATAAATTCAAGCTTGATCCCATCTCATTGTAACCATTCCTAATTTGAGAGTAACAGACCTAGTCACACCCCGCATTCTTGTAGGGTGCGATTGATCGCAGTTTGCAAGAGAGCAAGGCGCGACCATCAATTTGGGTCACATCTTAAAAGGACATCTCACGACCAAGAAAAAGGATGGTGTATACTCAAAGGAAAAGTGACATAACTCAGTGTTTCAACCTCATAACCTATAGAGAATATCCATCATGTAATCAGGTGGGAAATAATTGTATAACATATACCCCCTAAAGTATGAGGTCAAAAGAGGTGTTTGATGTCCAAAATGATTTACAAACAAAAGTTATGGAGCTTAAGGTGAAGGAAGAAGCTAACATCAGTCCCGCACAAAGAAGAACATCCCCGAGGTGGACATAGCCATGATCGGTAATAGAAACTAAGCATAGCCGCCAAAAGCATTACACTGTGGATCCATGCATGATGCAAATGAATAGATCACAACCACGAAAGAATACACTATGGATCCATGTCACAAGTGAAAACATAGCCATGACCAAATACAAATGTGGATCTATGTGACAGTATACAAATCAATGAGATGACTCAATGCTCGAGTGATCTATTAAAGTACTCATGGAATAATCCATCGCAACTTCGGAGGAGATGTTGTAAAGGAAAGATGTGGTTCCATCCCAAGGTCTTCATCTCAAACCCCGAAATGGTATTAATCTACAACATGTGAATAGATGAGTTGATGTCGAGCATGGTTGAAACCATTTGATTACTATTCATTAATGACATGAGGGAATCCAACGATGATGATGATGGACCCCAAGACACCTAGTAAAATATAGTGAGTGTGAATATATGAGTTGTATTCGAGCACTCATAGACTCATTGAGCAGGAGAAAATGACATAAACCCACTACTGAAAATGTGACAGGACTTGCCACTAATGTCTACAAGACCCGAGGTACTAACTGGTTTCTAGATTTTGATCTTGGATAATTATTTGGTGTCAGCATGACAAATCTGTTGAAGGAGGGCCTTGATGTATCCCCCATCAATCGACATGAAACAGACAAAGGTAGATGGTGTATAAAGTAGAACCTGACTGAATCAAGGATGGACGGGACAAAGAGGGTGAAAGACTAAAAATGGCCGACACATGTTAAATTCCCTTGAACAAAATGACACGACAAATAACTTGACTTGGCAGCATTGAATCAATAATGAATAAAACACTCGCCATGAGAAACTGGAAGAATGACTAGTTGAAGGAGTTTAAAAATGCAGGGAGATGGTAGTGATTCATAGGCAATGGATAACCCAATTGTGATACATAAATGTAAAACATGTGCGTTGTTCAAGGACGACTTGATGGATGGATGTCATTTGTGAAGATGACTAGACTGAAAACCCCTCAAATTTTCCCTTGCCATGAACAACGAGTACCTTGTAATACCCATGTTTCCCCCAAATTGTAATTAACAGTTAATTATGATTACCATGTTATGGCATGGGAACATTGTAAATGTATTATCGTTTGAATTTCCAATAACTCACTGTGTGGGTGAAGCCTTGAAGTATTGGCCATGATATCACTAGAGGAAAGAAATGGGAAAACTATGGAGAGGGTTCATTATTGTCAAATGACCCCAAATTTCCCTTTGATGAGGATAATAAACCTCCTCTGTTTCCAAAGGAGGAATCAGTTGATGAAGAAAGGACCGGTGGTTGAACCATCAACCACCCCCATGAATGGAAGCATGGTCTATCTGAAGACTGTCAACCCAAAGTACCACAGGGTCCTGCAGACCCAGGATGACTCGAGTTTCCTTCTAATAGAAGGAACATGATAGGAAGGAGAACCTTCCTAAGGAGGGTTGTAAGTGCAAGGCATGGAGACAATGGAGAGAAGAGAGGAGAATGCATGGAGCTCTCCAGCTGAGAACGAGCATAAGGCCATGAGTTTGACGCCGAGGGAGAATCTAATAAACCTCATCGAGGTCGTGACAGAGAAAGAAATCTCTGAGAGTTTGCAAAGAACGGTACCTGAGCAAAAGGTCGTGAGCTTGATGTTGAGGAAGCATCTGATAAACCTCACAAAAGTTGTGATAGAGAAAGGATCTCTGAGAATTGGCATAAATTCCCTAGTGATATCATGGCTTGGCACGGGGGTGGCCAGAGCGCTAAGAATGAATTCCTCTGAGCCTATGGTTGGGTGGAAAGGTGAACACCCACAATCAGTTAGTTGGCTGCAACCTATAATAGATAATTGTTCTCATATGCTGTGTAATTGAACTGTAACTGTAAATTAAAGTTGGATATCCTATGAATGTTTCGGGGATGTGCATGTTTGCTTGATGATTAGACTGTATCCCTTTATCTTTGTTTGATTATGTATTTAAGCAAGTAAGGAACTATATGGTTTGTACACTTAAATTCTCGAGCCCTGTAGTAGGTCAAGTTTAAGAAAATGAACTGTGAGTTCGTTGACCTTGGACACAGTTTCCTGTATGCATGTCGACACTCCCAGTTGTTTTGAGTCTCCCAGGAAAAGGAGTCTATTAATATTGGGAGAAAGAGCGCAAACCATGCATCAGTGCCTAAGTCTTTCAGAACTGACGAAGCTCAAGAAGGATAGCGAGATTTAAGTCTCGAAAGAGAATATCCTTTTGTTTGGAAGACGAGCGAATGAGATTCATTCGAGAGGACCCAAGGTCTGTCACGACCGTTGGATTTGGAGAAGGAGCATAGGTGTTAACTCCTCGACTCCTTTAGTCTTCGTGAGTTCAGAGAATTTTGGTATTTGTCGTAAGGGAGATAGATCCTCTCAAGTCTCGGAGCCTGAAGTTAATATGGGTCATAGATATGAGGATTCCCAGGAACTATCCCAACTGTTAGATAGCCCGGCATTGACCATTTTGGGAGGACAGGGGTGTTGTAACATCAAAACCCCCAAATCCTAGAGTCGTGAAGTGATGTGGACCGTGGGTCTAAGGATCCTTCGGGATCCCTCTCGACCGTTTGATCATGGGGATGTGTGTATCATGTCAAGAACACATGGGGGCCCATGTGTCAAGTGATGGTGTTTCCAATTGTGGTGACCTCGTCGCATGGTAAGGGGACGTCAGTGACCTGAGGAAGGTGTCACATGTTCTCACCTGCGTGTTTTGGGATGACAGGTGTCCCTCTAAGAATGTCCCAACAATGGGACTCAAAGGACCCTTGAGTGGAAACTACGAGCCATAGATCTCTGGGTTTACGTGGACACCCTCGAACCGTTATATCTATGTCGAGGTTAGCTCGGCGTTGACCACTTCGAGAGAACAAAGGTGTTGCACCTCCAAAACTCTTGAAGGCTGAATTTATGGAGTAATGAGGACCATCGATCCTCAGATCCTTTGGGATCCCTCTCAGTTGTTGATATACAGGGGACGCATGGCATCAGATCCTATAGTCTAGAGACTAGGCACTCCAGAGAATTTGGGGTGTAGTGTTGTAGAGAGACCGAAAGGTATGAAGGTTGGAACCACGTGGTAATCTTATGGTAGTTCAGGAATCAAGTACTCTGAGAGACTTGGGTCATTAGAAAATATACTCCCAAAGGGGTTGAAGGTTGGGGCCACATGGTGAGATTTCAGGACTCTGGGAGTTCGGAACTTTGGAGGTTTCAGGTGTAGACAGAAAAGGGGAGCTCAACGACAAAGCGTCAAACGCTAAATTTCCCTTCAGTGTATGCATTAATGCAAAAGAATATATGTCGTCAGATTAATGGAGGATGGATCTCCACCCTAGATATAGAACCACTGGAAACTCTAGCACTTCGGGGAACGTGGAATGACATGTATGCAAAGGACCCATGTGGAAGTCGTGTGGCCCTCAACCAATGAACGACCGAAGAACTTCGGGAAGCTGCAACTTGTAAACCATAAGTCATTTTAGAGCATGGTAGCAATCGTTATAAAGCTACGGTTAAGTATAAGAGAATGAATCATCTCAGAGAGATGATCCGAGATGATTTGAGTAAGCAAAAACTTGATGCCCCATCCCTAAAAGGGTACTTATGGGTCGGGTGTGTTACAAATTGGTATCAGAGCATGGAAACAACACTTTGCATGCTTGGGATCATGCACGAGTTGTACAAAAATAGTATTAGAGAAATTTTAGTGGTGACACTGTGTCTTTCCCATTCCTAAGAGTCTTAGTTAAACCTCTACTGAAGAAAGGAATGAGGCCTTCTATTGTTGATAGATGTTTTGTAAATATGCATTGTATGTTGCTAATGTTTCCAAACAAAGAATTTGAATTCACTTTGAAATTGTACGTGTTGTTGTACCATCGTAAGATTAGGTTACCAAGGCTAAGATGAGCCTATTGAGAATATTATTGTCGAGCGGAAATTATCTGCATGAGTTTCTTGAGTAGAAGGATGCAGATTAAAATTAAATTTGGATTTTACCCTATGACATTGAATCATGTTAGTCTATGGAAAAGGAAGCCTATCATTTCTTAGAGGAAATGATATCCAATCCTAGATGAGTGGGATTATGTTGATGAGCACTAATAGCAAGACTTAGATGTGAATCGATTCAAAGGATCCATAGCAGTAATATTTATTGTTTTAATGAAGGATTAAACCCAGTATATGAGTATGACCCCTCACGATTAGAGGATTGATGGAAATGGTAAGGTCAATTTACTTGACTGAAAATTGTTGATGGAATAATCCAGTAAGCCAGTAAAAAGGAACCCTATAGGTTGAGAACAACTTTGATGAAGGTAGAAGTGAAGTGACAAGAGAATGTTCAAAATATCATGGTTGTGCTAGGGGAGTGCGTGTCCCTAGTAACTTAAGGATGTGTCTATGCAAGAGGAATGCATCTGGTGACCATTCTCTGAAATGGGAGAGCATGTGTAACTCTCAGGTTTTGAAGAGAACTAAGAAACTAATTTTGTTTCTGGGTATAGGAATTGTTGGGCAATGTTTTTCTAATCAAGCTGATAAATAGATCTGTAGAAATATGGAGTGATTGAGTGATAAATCACAACAGCCTCCCTTGCTTGGTGGATAGGAAACTAATCTGCAAAAATTCATATGGGAGGAGGAGAGTGACCTCTGTCCCTAACTGTTGTTGAACAGAAGGAGGAATTCTAGGTGTAATGGTTAAGACTGATTATGATCTAAAGATACTCTAGAGTTCTAAACTAGAATACTTAGTAAGTAACATACTTCGAAATTGTATTTGGGATTTAAGGGAATAGTCCAAGTGTTATTAGAAATTAAAATTTATTATAAATAAGGTAAAATGGTGGATTAAATGTTGATCTTGAATGTGGTAAAGGAAGTGTTGGGCAACTTCTAGATTCCCAATGGGTTAGATTGACATCCAGTGGTGGATGGTAGCCATATAGATATAGTTGGACCCTAGTGAGGGGAATCTAGAAAAGGATTTCCTTGATCGAAAGGTATGTTGATCAAGACCAGTTGGAAGCTATATTGGTTTTTTTTTTACCTTGGGCCTAGTTATAATTTCCTAGATTGTATTTATGAGTAGGAAATGTTTTTATGGAAGTTGAGGCAAGAGTGTTTTCTTTCTAGCGGTTATCGTGTAGAAAGGGAAACATAGTTATGATTATGATCGTTAAACTGTCAGGTGGATGTCATGTGAATGACTGCAAGTTCCCAACTGAGAGGGGAGCTCAATTTTGAGTATCTCTATGGAGATTTTCATAAGAATGGCAGTAAGATCCTTGGGAGAAGGATTTGTAAGTTTGATATGTCCATGGAGGACACGGAAATGGGTACAATCAATGAGCTTGCACGATGAATGTTTAGCTATGTCTGTATATGCTTGAGTGCATGAATTTAATGCAATGTGAGGTTGCTTGATATGGAGACTGATATTAAGACCAAGTAGATATGAAGGATATCAAATGTGCAAGTGATGCATATATAAGATATATGATAATATGTATACTAAACGCACGATGTGACTGCCTAAATGAGTGAAATGTAAGGTAAGAATTGCACTTGCCAAGATTAAATGAATACCATGGATGCATGGCTGACTCTATTCTAAAGAGTCATGAAAGTTTGATTTTGAATAATATCTTGAGGGGAATGTGTTCCACTTCCTCAGGAAGGGATAGCATAAACGAATGAAAGAGTAAATGAGCAAGGATGTTATGTTGTCATGATAAGAGGAAAATGATTATCTCTTTGAGGATCACATGAGAATGATTGTGAACAATCATGAGTTGACTGATGTTAAAGTAGAGATGTATGTGGGTTGTGAAATATACCTATGGCACCTACACAAAGGCTTATGATTATGCATATGGTTAAGTACATCATGGATGTAAGTGAAAAAAACTAGAATATGTGTGGATACATAATTTGGATGCATGACAAAGATGCATGTTTATACTCCTTATGGAATATTTGGTAAACAGCTAAAGCTAAATCATGGTTGAGGCCATCACATATAGTGATGGATATGCAATAAGGAAGTTGCATGTTGAAGGAGTTCTATGTGGAGGAACTGTGTGAAGACTTTGTCAGGAGAACAGAGTCACAACCTTAATGACTGTTGAGAATTAAGCAATGAACTACATTTTGAAAACATCATGGATTACATTTTGAAAACATCATGTAATGAATAGAAGACTAATAAATGAATATTGACCATTCTGATAACCGAATGGTAATGTGCAGGATGCACAGGTTCATGATCCATTATGAACAAAATGTTTGGTATTAAAGCATGTTGTTGTATTCAAAAAGGTTAAAGTGAGGCCTAACCAAGGTGTCTCAAGTAAAAGAGCAGGAAGATCCCAACATGGAGTAAATTGCAGAAGCAAAGAAAAGGAAAAAGGAGGAACACTTTTTCCACCCTAAGGACTCTTAATTGCTTGCAGAGTTGCAGGTCTTAGATGAGCAGTTGTGAGAACAAGTACAGCTGGAAAAAGAGAGAATAAATAAATAAGCATATTAAAATGAATAGGCTTGGATGAGCATTGTTAAGTAAAGGCAATAAGGCCTTGGGATAACTCAGCTGGACTGAAATTCCAGGGTTGTGTAGAAGGAGTTGGACGAGGGAAGAATCCCTTGACCCCTTCCTTGTTGTTTATTGCATTTCTCTGGTATGAGAGATTGATTTACAAGTGCAAGTAAGTGTTTTGACATCATAGTGATTATGGTTGTATGATTGTAGAAACAATGGAAAATTGTTTGTGGAAACATTAAAGATAGTGTGATGAAGTGCATAAAGATATGCTAGGACATATCTGAAAACATCTTATAGATTTGAATGCTATGACACATGCATTTTTTTTTACATGGCAACTATATATGTGTGTGTGTGTGTGTGTGTGTGTGTGTGTGTGTGTGTGTTATGTATGTCATGTGTAGAAAGAAATTGGAATTTTTGAGAAAAATAGTTGCCAATGATGGACAACCTCAAGGAGAGTCCGACTATAAGAAGATTGTTGTTAAAATATTGTTGAAGGAACTTTAAAAGTCCCCATAAAGCACCATTGATGAGGTAATATCAGATATGGTGGTAGATTCCAGAACTTGTATAAAAATGATTCTTACCTATGTGGTATCCACATAAGGTATGAAGGAATTTGGTAAGAACCCCTTCTTAAAAGTTTTCATTATCTTAAAGGTAGGAAAATGATTTTTTAGTGGCTGTTGTATGGCATTGCTACCCAAGCAAGGTAGGATTTAGGAAAGAGGAATCTGAACGGTAGAGAGAGGAAGTCTATGCCAGTCAAGGATGGGATATAATCCTTGCAAGGAAATGCATGTTTGCATAAGAGGGAAGATAATGGATTTTCCATTGAGGAAGGAGGAATTTCCAATAATCCAATTGAATTGTGTAGTGTTAAAGAAAAGAAAATTTGGGTGGCCATGAGTGTTGGCACCCTAGTTACTGATGAAGGATGAATGGTTGGGTGCATTCAAAAGCAACTTGAAGTTTCATATGTGCTGAGTTGGGATCATGATCATCCTGTAGCAGGAAGCACAGTCATGTTGCAATAATGAATAAGAAAGGAATAAGCCTTATGATAAAGCGGTTGGGTAAGATCCAATGCACTATGGCAGAGTGATTGTCACCAAGTGTGGCAAACTTGAAAATCAATGCAAGGGTGCATTGGGTATGAATGTGTCCATGAATATTGGAAAAATAATTAAAGTCAATTGATATTTAAATTGCATTTAGAAAGGTAGTATGTTGAAAGGATGCTTACGTAAATAATGATATTTCTTTTTTTTCATTGTACCCTTGAATAGATGAAAGTGATTTGATTGTTAGTATGCATAGTTCTGAAATTGATTTTTGAACCACTGCAAGTATGCAATGAGAATATAATGTGCATGAGAACTAACAATTTGTTTGGTTGATTGAAGTTCAAAGTGAAGGAAGGGAAGGGTCTTGAATATGGCAATGTTGTAATCCCATAAGGAAGACCAATTGCCTACTAAGACAAACTACTATGGGGAGGAAAGTCCCATATTTTTGGATCTAGTTCCTGTGCAAAACAGATCTGAAAATAAATGAGGAAATTGAAAAAATCTGTGGGTGACAGATTTGCAATAAAATTCTGAAATTTAAAATTTATGATGATATCTCATAAATTTTTGTATACCTGTGATACAAGTGAGATGAAAAATATCTATCTATGGAGGACAGATGAAGGTTGTCACACTCGAAAGCATGAAAGATTCTACTGTTGAGACATGAGAACCCTGTGGTAAGCCATGATTGCCTTATAAAATGTTGTTTTTGGTAACACAAGCCGGAGGGATGCCTCGACAAAGCAATTATGAGGGATGCCTCGACTATAAGGCTCAATGAAGTCTTTAGAACTCTTCTTATGTGAGAAATCCTTAGTAAGGCAAGATGGATCACCTAAAGAACTATATAGCAGAGAAGGGGATGCCTGAGCCTAGGCCTAGAGGGTGAGTGACCGCAAGGAAGAGGAGACTTTGAAAATTTTCATACACTATTGATTGGAATCATGCACACACTAGGTATGTCTAGGAGAAACAGTGGGAAAAGATAATAAGACAACCATGTGGATACAAATCCACGAACTACACAGATGAGTATTGTGCTAATTTATGAATTTTTTCTTGAATTTTATGCAACAATAAAATGTTTTCGCATGTAACTGTGATTAATATGCTTGATGTCCAATATCCTGTGTAATTGAAATGTAACTATAAATTAAAGTTGGATATCCTATGAATGTTTCAAGGATTTCCATGTTTGCTTGATGATTAGACTGTATCCCTTTATCTTTGATTGATTGTGTATTTAAGAAAGTAAGGAACTATATGGTTTGTACATGTAAATGCTCAAGCCCTGTAGTGCCTCAATTTTAAGAAAATGAATTGTGATTTCGTCGACCTTGGACACAGTTTCATGTATGCATTTCGACACTCCCAACTGTTTTGAGTCTTCTGGGAAAAGGAGTATATCAATCTCGGGAGAAAGAGTGAAAAGCGCATGCTAGTGTCTAAGTCTTTCAGAAATGACAAAGCTCAAGAAGGATAACGAGATTTAAGTCTCAAAAGGGAAGATCCTTTCGTTTGGAAGATGAACGGAAGAGATATGTTCGGGAGGACCCAAGGTCTCTCACGGTCATTGGATTTGGAGAAGGAGTGCAGGTGTTAACTCCTTGACTCCTTCATTCTTCGCAAGTTCAGAAAATTTTGGTATTCGTCGAAAGGGAGATGGATCCTCCGAAGTCCCAGAGCCTAAAGCTAATATGGGTCGTAGATATGAGCATGCTCAGGAACTATCCAACCCGTCAGATATACAATGTAGTCAGCCTGGAGTTGACCGCTTCGGGAGGACAGGGGTGTTGTAACGTCAAAACCCCTGAAGGTCGGAGTCACAAAGTAATGTGGACCATGGATCTAAGGATCCTTCAGGATCCCTCTCGACCGTTCAATCGTTGGGACGCATGTATCACGTCGAGAGCACATGGGGACGCATGTAACACATCGAGAGCATGTGGGGACCCACGTGTCAAGTGATGGCATTTTTAGATGTGGCTACCTCGTGGCATGGTAAGGGGACGTCAGTCACCTGAGGTAGATGCCACGTATTCTCACCAGAGTGTTTTGGGATGACAAGTGTCCCTCTAGGAGTGGACCAACAATGGGACCCAAGGGACCCTTAAGTTGAATTTATGAGCCATATATCTCTAGGGTTACGTGGACACCCTGGGACCGTTATATCTATGCCGAGGTCAGGTCGACGTTGATCACTTCGAAAGAATGAAGGTGTTGCACCTCCAAAACTCCCGAAGGCCGAATTTACAAAGTAATGAGGACCTTTGATCCTCAAATCCTTCGAGATCCCTTTCAGTCGTCGATATACAGGGGATGCATGGTGTCAGAACATATAGTTCGGACGCAGGGCACTCGGAAGGATTTGAGGTGTAGTGTTGTAGAGAGTCTGAAAGGCCTGAAGTCCGGAGCAACGTGGTAAGCTTACGGGAATTCAGGAGTCAGGTACTCTAGGAGACTTGGGTCATTATATCGTATGCTCCCAAAGGGGTCAAAGGTCAGGGCCATGTGGCAAGATTCCAGGAATCTGGAGGTTTCATGCGCAGACAAAAAAAGGGGCGCTCAGTGTTGAACGCCAAATTTCCCTTGAGCATATGCGTTAACGCAGAAGAAGATCCGCCATCTGATTAATGGAAGTTGGATATTCACCCTAGATACAGAAGCACTGGAAACTCCAAGACTTTGGGGAATGTGGAATGACAAGTATGCAATGGACCCACGTGGAAGTTGCATGGCCCTCAACCAATGAATGCCCAAAGAACTTCAGGACTCTGCAACCTGTAAACTAGAAGTCATTTTAGAGCCTGGTAGCAGTCGTTAGAAAGCTACGGGTAAGTAGAAGAGAATGAATCATCTCGGAGAGATGATCTGAGATGATTTGAGTAAGAAAAAATTTGATGCCCCATCCCTAAAAGGGTACTTAGGGGTCGTGTGTGTTACATACCTCCTTGTTCTTTTATGAGCTTGAGGAGGATAATAGATGCTCGATATAGCTCATCTTTGATGAGTCCCTCATCATATGTTTAACGAACCTAAAGAAGGAGGGGTTTGATCCCATATGGTTCCTTGAATGTATAATTTTATGAGTCTAGAGAAGGTAAAAGCTGTTGGGTATGTGTTATATTCTTTGCATGTGTGTGTGTGTGTGGGTGCGCTACAAAAACTACGTCTGGAAGTCCGTACCAACTAGGGGGGTCCCAGGGGGGGGCAGGTATGCCCCCCCCTGGTTACGCGGTTATTTGCTATTTTTAGCGGATTTTGCTATTTTTAGCTGATTTGTAAATTAATCCTGGATTAAGGGATTAGGGTTTTGGTATCTACGGAATACCTAAAAACATTGTATATATTGTATGGCGAATGGTGAAATTCGATATTACTAATACCTTAAAACATTGTATATATTGTATGGCTTAATGGTGAAATTCTATAATGAAAAAGAAAGGTTTTCCCGGTTGAGGGTTTCCGGTAAAGATCTCTGTGTATTCTGTGTATGAGCCATTGATTAATTTCTGTATTGCTTAAGAATATATATATGCATTGCTTTACTTCGCAGGTTTAAAACTTACATAAAGAAGGAGGGGTTTGATCCCATATCGTTCCTTGAATGTATAATTTTATGAGTCTAGAGAAGGTAAAAGCAATGGTCTTTTCATGTTTAGAGAGTCTGAAAAGAACTTAAAGAAGATTCCAAGGGTATTATTTTTCATAAATTTAGTCCCCTGAGCCTGAAAAAGTATAAAACAATACAAGGGACAACTCTTCTAGCCAAGGTTGACTGGAGTATTCATTTTTCATAATTAGTCCATCCGGTCTGAAAAAGGGTTAAAATTACATCGAATAGACATGCTCCCCAAGCTTTGTTTCAGAGGATAGAGACATGTCCCCCAAGCTTTGTTTCATCCATTGATTCTTATTCTACACCTAATTAGAGTCCTGGCTACTAATAAGAATAGTTTCACCAAAGAGAGAGGAAGAAAGAGGATCAACTGACACAGGCGGAAGAAATGAAGGTTTAGGTACAAGATCTAGTGGAAGAATTGACTTAATTGGAGGGGGGTATGTTTTATTTTTTAACGAGCTTGACACGGAAAATGAACTATGCTCATAGTTACATGTTTCATTTTTTAATGAGCTTGACACAGAAAGAGAACTATGTGCATGTGGGTATGTTTCATTTTTTAATAAGTTTGACATGGACAATGAACTATGCTCATAGTTATTTGTATCATTTTTTAACGAGCTTGACACAGAAAGGGAACTATGTTCATGAACATTGACCATGGCTTCCAAGAGGTCTTCATCAAACGAAAAACTAATGCTTTGGACAGAGTACATGTCAAGAGACTCACTCTGATCAACAGGGGGAAAAACATGCTCCAATTTCCCTATCGAGGGAGTTACCATGTCAAATGTCGGAACTAAATCCAAATAAGATGAGCATACAACGAGAGGAACCTTCTGATTAGAAATTGAAGGAATGAGAGATAATGCTACATAATTGACCTGTGGTGGGGAAAAATCCACTTGAATGTAAGGAACATTCAGGGAAGTTGGATGGTCAGTAGTCATACAATGATCAGGACTAACAAACAAAATTTGATCGATGGTCATTATGCTCCCATCATGGGGAAAATTCATCACTCGAAAGAGTGTGGACACTACAACTTTCATAGCATAGACGTAGTCCCGCCCAAGGATAAAATTGAAATCCAAGGGGCCTTGGACTACCGTGACATCAATACAGAAAAATTTCCCTCCTAAGGTGATGGGAAGTTGAGGAAGGATCCCTAAAGGTTCATTAGGTCTTCTATTAAAATATATTAGATGATTAGTGGTTGGACCAAGCTCAGGATAACCTAAAGCTTGCCAAGAATTTGAGGATAAAATACTAATAGAGGACCCTTTATCTACGATAGTGTGATATATGTACTTATTAGCAACTTGAACAATTATTTGGAAAGGGATACTTGAAGGAAGATGAGGCTCTGCTAGACTATTCCAATCAAAGGAAATGACTTGGGTACTTGGAAGGGGTTATGTTGAAATGGACGGGATATCCCCTTGTCCAGAACACTCTGAACTGACAAAGAAAACATCAGTGGTATTCAAGTCACTCTCTGAGGTAAGAGTGGGGTCAACCGAAGATTGAATTGTATTTACCACTTCATCAACCAAATGTTGGGTAGGGGAGGACTCTTGGGAAGCAACTGAAGGTTATTGATGGGAAAAAAATTGTCTTCCAACAATTGTGAAGCCTCCTCTATATGAGGGAAATGGTAAGTATGATGATTTATGCTGCACAACTTACAAGGAAACTCGACTTTACCTTTTTTACCCCCAACCTTATTATCACTAGTTGATGGACCGCCACTAGCATGACCTACAGAGGCTGGTGATATGGTTTGTTGGGAACCCTGAGACCACACTTCTAAAACCTTTGGAATACCAAGACAATGGTTAAGAAGGTGATCACCCTTACAAATCCTGCAAGGGAACTTGGGTTTTTGACCTATGTTCTTAGGCTTCTCAACATTATCAAGACTCCCAACATGATTAACATTGGTTGGTTGATTTCCCCTTTGATTATTTTTCTTCTCCTTTTTCTTCCTTTTCTTCTCCTTCTTAGCCTCCTGGTTACTAGCATCATGACTTTCACCAGGCATGGATGACAAAAGGGAATAATACCCAACAGGTAAATAAGGAAAAGGGTCAATAGTATGTTGATTTTCTTGAGGTGGAGGGATTGCATTCGAGGCACTAGGAGAGTTTGTCATCACCAGAGTGGAAAACAACCATATCAATAACCCTATAGTGAATCCAGGAAGACTCAATTAAGGAGGCCCAATATTTGCAAAACAAGAAAAAGGACAAGGATCCCCATGCAAAGGGGTTCCTTGATTGGCAAGCCTTGGAACTATTTCCATAGACACAGACTCAACCTAGGATCTGTTAAATCAAAGATCACACACTTTCAAAGTGCCTATAATATAAGAGAAAGAAAACAATTCTCTTGTAATAGAGAAAAAGGAAGTAAGGATCTTCCGGATATGGGAGATGAGGCATGTTATCCCCATTTTGTGGATAACTAAGGATATTATGTCTCGAGGCCCTCTGGTTGCAGATATGGAGTATCGAGAGACCACATGACCAACAATATCCTTTTGCACAGCTAGAGCCCTCCATCACCACCACAATGACCCATCACTTTCCAATCATCCACACCAGCTTGCCACCATAGGTCACTTGGGTATTTCTCCATGCGGTACAAGTCAGGTATGATGGTGGGTATCATTTTCATATTTTATGCATTCTAGCTTGTATATCAAAGGTTATTTTTTATTATGAGACATATGCTTTGGAAACTATGCCTTTTACCTTGTTTAAATGTTGGTGGTTGGCTTGGGGCACTCAAGTAGATGGTCACTCTTAGGATGGGGTTTTTATGGGAGCTTCCTTTGATGAGGCATCATGCCACTCCTGACCATACTTACCACTTTCCATCACTATTTCCCCTTATGACATCATCTCTTGGGATTTTGGGGTAGATTGACCCTAGAAGGCACCATTCCTCATTTCATGCGAAGAAGGGGCTGAAGGCCCGGAGGGGAGTTAGTTGGAAAAAGATAAAAGCATAATCAAAGAACCTTCCAGATGCTTCACCCAGGGGATCCTGATAAAGCAGTGAAAATATTATTCGCAAGAAATTAAGGACCCCATGAAAAGAATAAATAAAAAATCTTAAAGGATCAGTTGAGGATAGTGGGTCTCATCGCGAGCTAGTCTATCACATCCATGGGTATCTAACGGTATGACATTACCATTTCTGGCCATCACACCAAGGTAATGGCTCTCAATTGCATGGTTGAGGGAAAGGGGGTATCATCACGAATCAACCTTCTCATTTCCGTGAAAGTACTTGTGGGTGACACTGTCGATATCTGGTCACTGCACCAGGGCAATGGCCTCCAACTCACCCTATGTTATATTGAAAGAAAATACAAAGAAAGAAAGATAAAAGGTAATTGATGGGCTTTGAAAAAATGCATTATGGATGAAGGTGTGGCACACCCTCCACAAAGGCACCCATAAATGAGATACTATGGACCCTTGCATCTCATGAACGCCATGCCCATTGAGTACTTCCCGCATCCATTTCATTTCATTCACATGACTCAAATAGGATTGTTCCTAGACTTAAGGGGTTTGATCCATTGAAAAGAAGTACCATGCCAACCCACCCACAACCAAACTTGGCAAAACGTCTAGTTTCTTAAGCACATGTTTGTATGATGTAGTCCTGGTATACATGCTCTAATGGCTCTTTTACTGGCTTGATTCACTCATCATGATTCTTTGACTTAAGATCTTGCAGGTACAGTTTGGTGGCCAGTTTTGGAAGAACAAGCCTACCTTGGGCTTCCATGAGGGAAAGCAACCCATATGATGGATGAAATAGGCCCACATGCCAGATGACAGAGAGATGATTTTAGGGGACTAGGAGACAGCTGGATAGACATAGCCCACCCTTTGCATGCAAAATGACTTTCCCAGAAGGAGAAAAACGTCACTCCCTAGGGGCTTAACGTCACATTTGAGGGGCATATGGTGGTTGATGATGAATCAGAACATGACACATGGAATTTTGAGGTGGAGAGGCTTCAGATGATTTCCACATGGACTTTGTGTTAGAATATGAAGGAGTGTGCTCGTTTTACCATTGACAATACCCTTGTCACCCAACCATAGGTCGAAGCCACCCTCCAAGCACCTTGACCTTGACAGAGAAGAATATTGGTAGCAATCAATAGCCAAGAAAGGTTAATGCACCAAGAAAGAATAGAAACCAAAGTTGATCAGATAGTCCCACCCAGCAACTGGCGCAACACCTTCCCCAGAAACTTGCGCACAAAATTGCCAATTGCAGTGCGCACAACTAGCTCTCTGCAATTCTGAGAATGTGTCAAATAAGAGACTGGTGCCCTATATTTATAGTGGTTATGGCAGACTTATTGGGGCCAACTTCTCCTTTTGGGTACTAATTAATTCATATTAATCATATTTCTGTAGCCAACATCTCGTCTAGGGTTTCCTTTACTTCTTTGCTTCCTTCCGGAATATTCTAATCTCGTCATAGGTCACAATAGAGGTTCATACCTCCCGAAGCTACCATAATATTAACACTCCCTCC
>SNQJ01S0017668.1:206352-218674 GCA_010110895.2 Picea sitchensis | reverse complement strand
GGAATGGAACTATTTGAAAAGGTTGATTCTGTAGCTCATTATAATTATCAAGATTCTAATAGGGGCCCTCTAGATTTTGTAAAAATATAAGGGGAGTTGTTGGGGCCCAACACTTGGCTGACCACTTCTTGATCCTTCTTCATAACCCAAACTAGTTTTCAATTTTGGATTCCTCTGCTGATTCATAATGGTGGCTATTCCTTCTAAGGCTTAAATTCTTGTCAGATTCTGATGGTATAAGGCCTGGAATTTCTCTAGGTCTTTTCTGACAACCACTACTTCAAATTCCAGAGATTCACATATTACCTTCTTCACTGCTAATTGTTTTTTTAGAATATCTTCTATTTTCTTTTCTTTTTCTAATTCTACTTTTAACAAAACAAAATCTTCACTTGGTTCTTTACCATTCTTTTCAAACTGCATCAACAATTGTTTTTGTTTTCTCTTCTTAAATATGAGTCTGTCAATTTCTTCCAAAGCACTGATTAATTCACCTTCCATATCAACCACAAGTTATTCGTCATCCAAGTCACGTACTGTGTGTTAATCATTAATATCTCCCATATCCATAAGCATAAAATCATTCACTTTATCTTCACAAGATGAATCACTATCTATGTCTTCTGAGGAGTCGTCATTGTTTGCACACAAACTTTTCTTTTTACTATATTTTTTAAATTTGTATTTATTTTCATCATCAGAGTTCTGTTTCTTTTTATTGTGAGGACACTTAGATGCAAAATGACCTATCTTATCACAGTTGAAACATTTAAATGGCATCTTGCCTTGGTATTTTCTTGATCCTTTGTTTAACCTTCTCAGAAATGTTGCCTCAATATCATCCAAGTCTGAATCAGTATTCTTGTCTTCTTTAAAAGATGATTATCTAGTGGTGGATTTATCTTTACTAATACTCATTTCATAAGAAGTTAGACTTCCTAGGAGTTGATCAATAGACAAAATCTTAAGATCATTCAGTTCTTCTATTGCAGAAACATTTGGATTAAATCTATTAGGCAGAGATCTTAAAATATTCTGAACTAAAAATGTGTCTTCAATATTATCACCAAGACCCTTCATGACATTAACAAGCTCCTCAACTCTTAAGAAATATTTACTAACTATTTCATCCTCATTCATCTTTATTTGTTCAAATTTCGATCTATATGTCTGAAGTTTGGCATCTTTTACTTTTTCATTTCCTTCATAATTGCTAATGTGTTTATCCCACATCTCTTTGGCAGAATCAAGATGCATTACCTTTACAAATTCAGATTCAACAAGCCCACTCAAGATAGCATTCATTGCCTTTGCATTGAATCTAAATTCTAACTTATCATCTTTGGAAGCTAACACAATAGGTTTTGTATATCCAGTCTCTACAACATCCCAAACATCAGCACCTAAGGCCATAATGTATGTTCTCATTCTAACCTTCCGGAAAGCAAAATTTGTTCCATAAAATAGAGGAGGCTTATTGGTTGAATTTCCTTCATGACTTATCATGTTTAAGTTTACTGATCTACCTTTAGCTAAAAGGAACCCGCTATAATACCAATTTTTGAAATTAGTAAGACAACTGAGAGGGGGAAGGTGAATCAATTGTTATTGTTCTTAAACAATTTTAAGCCTATTAAAACATTATTAATCTTCTCCAAGTGATCATCAAGATTATGCAAGTCATGAACAAAACAAATAGTAAACATCAATCACACATATGATATACACAGAGACAAATATTCATGAGGAAATCCATAAAGGGAGAAAAACTTTTCTTCTTAGAATGATAGGCAATCTTTTATGTTTTGTACATCATCAGTGTTTGAGCACCAACTCAAATTGAGGCTACAACCTCTTCTTTAACAAGCTTCAACTTGTAGAGATCAACAACCCTCAGATTATTTAGCACCCAAAAGAGACAATCATATTGATCCTTATGATCTCCAACACCAACTGGATGGAAGCACTTACTTCCACTTATACAAGCACCAACTTGCACACATAAAACTCTTAGTTTTCCCTAGCACCACCCTGCCACCCTGTCTTCTAGCCACAACTAGATGGAAGCTACAACATCGAGTATTCAAGCACCAACTTAAATAACAAAGGACCATAATCCTCCCTAGAACCACCCTTCCTCCCTGATTATAAAACTTTTCTTGAATAATACATTACAATCACACATACATTTCAATACTTACTACTTCTTCTCTATTCTGTAATTCTTCTTTGCTTCTGTCTGTTCATGCTTGGCTCCACTTGCTATATCTTTCCATCTTCTCTTCCTCTGTTCTTCTCATCCTCTTAGGTTCTCGTACAGTCTACTCTTTTCACCATTTCTTCTTTGTCAATCTTATATTCTTCATCTCTGCATTTTTCTCACTCTGTTCATGTTGTCATGTTCATTACATATAGTTCAACTTGTTTTACCGAGAAAAAACAACCTTCCTCTGTCACGAAATATTTCTTTTATTCATGCCATCATCATTTGTTACACTCCAAATCTTGAACGCCTAGGTCGGGGATAAAAAACCCTCAAGAACCATGATTCAAATGCCCCAGAACAATGATTCAGTTAGTGTAAATGAATCGTAACTGATCAAGAAACAATGAAATGAAACAACAACCATTGGATCAGATTTTGTTTGATCAGCGTCATTGGATTATACACGCAGAGTCTTTTTGAATTTTCAACGCATAACTTCTGATGTGGATCCTAGCAGTGCTATCTCCTTCTTCTATCTTATGTTTATGTGACCTTGGACGATGATATCATGTGACCATGGGATTGCAGGCACGACCAAAGGTGGTTTGAAATAAAACTACGTTTCTTCCTGCAATTTACCTCGAGCCTCCATGTGTCCTTTCTCCAAAACTGGGGTTTCAATTGCGGCCTGCCCTTACATTTTTAAAGCTCACACACCTTCAATCCCCGCAATGCAACGGGATCATTGATCTCATGATCTTGATGGTGCTCTTGAACTGACAGTTCAGATCTACCCTTTCAAGTTCTATGGATTAGATATAACCTTCCCAAATCAATGACTATGATTTATTTTGTGATCCGGGCTTTGGGAGTTTCAACTCTCAAAACCTACTTTCCTCCATACATCAATATTCTGGAATCGATGATTCACGGTCACCTGTCCTTCTCAATCGACTGCTCTGCCTCTACTTCAGGGATTTTACCTCTCAACTAGATCAATGGTTATGTGTCCCCTTTCTCGATCAACAGTCGATATCTGCTTCACTACTCTGGGATTCAGTGATTTCAATTCTCAACCTTCACTCTCTCCCATAACACTTTTAGCTAGAGTCCACAGATTCATGCCATGTTTCCTCCTCAAATCAATGGCTCTAGTCTTCTTCAGGACTTTGACACTTTCTACCAAGACCAGATCGACGACCCTTGGCACCCTTCTTGATCAATGGTCAAGATTCACTTTAGGGATTCGATGCTTTCACTCTCTTCTTTACTCCAGAGTATTTTGTACCCAGAGTTTTGAATCTGTCGCCACACATCCACCTCAAATCAAAAGTCCTCGTTCACTTCGGGACTTCACCCGGATTTCATAGGTTTATGGCACGTATTTTTTGGATAATATGGCCCAGATTCACTTCGAACGATCTGACGCTTGAAATATTCTTTGGACGACTTGATGACTGAGATCTATTTCGGATGATCTAGCAGTCGAGAATTTATTTCGGCTCTCCGGGCTTCAGGAATTTCAAATCTCAAACTGAAACTCTTGAAGTGATATTTTTTCAGAGTTCATGATCCGTCACCACGTATCCATCCCTCTGGATTTGACGGTTGAAATTTACTCTGACTCTTCGTCTCTCTGGGCTTCGGGAATTTCAATTCTCAACTGGAAATTATTTAAGTGAGATTTCTCTGGAATCTCAGATCAACTGACATGTACTCCCCTAGAGAATAAATATTCAGGATTTGTCATCAGCGATGTTCACCTCCTCCCCATCTACAAACTTTTTAAGTTGTGGATCATGCACTACCTGTCCTCCTCAATGATGGATGACCCAAAATAACTTCGGGAATTTAGAACTTTGGCAAGCTCCCTCTCTTGTTGAACCTCTGGATCGATGATCAAATAATCAAGAAGACTCTCAAAGAAGATCCACGATCAAGGATTTTGATCCTGATCACATTTCTGTACTGTGTTTTCCCTTCTGAGCTTTAATCTCAACATATTGTTCGCTTCTCTTCTCGAGCTTATGCTTTTCTTGTTTTCCATCGTCACTGTTGTTCTTTCCATCAATGACAAGCACACTCTTCCTGCAAACCATGCCAAGATATTATGATGTTGTTTTTGGATCATTGACATGTTCATTGATGGATGCATGTTGACGATAGCTTGCTAATCATACTCACATTTGGAGTAAAGGGGCCATGCACAACAACCAAAGATATTGAGGGAGAGGTGTGGCAGCAGCCTTGCCACAACCTACTAGCACTCCTGCCATGGATCAAACTATAGGTTAACGATTACCTAGTTTGAGATATCCATGATGATGTGAGGGCAGACTGAGGTAGTCGCTCATGAATATTCTAAGGGGCGCACAATAAGGAAGGGCCCTTATTCCTTAGAGGCCCTTAGCCTCCCATAAGGTCTCCTGACGAAGTATTAACTCCAAGGGTGGACATCTACCAAAATCAGTCAAAAGGTGAGTGGCACCCTTGGAGCACGTAGTGCATTTTGAAGGGCACGTCACATAGATGAAACTTGAATGAAGGCGAGTGGAACCCTTGGAGAATGTAGTGCGTGTTGAAGGGCACATTGCAGTTTTTAAACATTGGTGAGTCAATGAAACTAGGTACCTAGAAAACAATATCTCATTTTGACCTGGTCAACCTTAAGATAATTGTTGCATGAGTAAAGTTTAAAAAATTATAAAATTCCCCTTAAAAACAATTTTGCTAATCCTTGTTGAATTTAAAGCCTAGGTCTAAGTAGGACACGAGAACAAAAATTTTAATTAAGCATTTAATAAAGGGGTGATGAAGAAAAATAGGGGGTAAAGAATTAAATTTAAAAATTAATGGAGGATTGAATTATTTAAAATATTAAGTGTTGTTTTCGTGAAAAACTTGCTAATTTCGAATCTAGACAAAAGGGGGAAATTAATTGCAAAAGGGATGTGGACCATAGAAGGAATCTAGTATAAAGAGAACTTTCCTAAATGAACTCAACTAAGCTTTAAGAAAGGCTTCAGTCATTATGGGAATGTGATGGAATAAAGGGACATCGAGGAGCGTTTTTAGGAACGCTTTTAGGTGGGTGAGGGAAGTTGACAAATTAATTTAATTAATTAAATGAATTTTTGGTGCAACTAAGGGATCGGGTGACAAGTGTATGGGGGAGAATATTCCTAATAAAAATTTAATAAAAATAATTTGATGTACATTTGTCAACTACTCACTAAGAGAACTCTATAAAAGAAATGGAAGAGGAGGGGAATGGGGGACGACCGGTAGGCGTAAGGTTACGCTGTCGATATTTTTCTTGACTGATTTTTCTTGTGGGAGTTGGGATACCTAGCTCGATTAGAGAGTGGTAGATCGACCTTGCAAGGCGAGTTGGGAGACAAATTTCTCTGGTTTGTGTGTGTGGCCCATTTGCGGCTTGGAGGGATCAGGGGGAATAAGAGTACCCGTAGTGTTGGTTGGGAGGTATCGGTGATGTATGAATGGTTAGCAAGAAGGATTTGGATGGAGCGCAAGTGCAGGACAACCACCTCATATTTTTCTCCTCGGTTACAGTACGTACGTTTAAATTTGCATCAGTAATTTATTAAATTTGTAATTGCATCAGATTAAGTTGTATAATAGAGTATATTTTATTTGTGTAACTATGTAAGTTGAAGGTAAAAAATGACTATAATTCCCTTGGATGTGATACTGAAATGGTTAGATTGGTCGTGATACATGACTGTAGAAATATTCTCTTTGGCATTGATCCAGATGTTCCTACATAATCTTTAACACATAATCTTTCACAAAAAAATTTGCTATCGTATATCCCTACTTGAATTTTTTTGTTATGAATAGATCAGGCCTGTAGAAATTCTGGACATGGAGTTGTCACCCTATCTTCCTATGCCCCATCCCAGAGAATTGTGGATCATCCGCTTTAGGTGGACACTTGGCTCTATTGCGCATGTTTGTTTTAGTCCTTGGATGCCCCTAGCTTTCTTGTCTCTTTTAAGGTGGGATATCTTTCTTAGAATCCAAATCTCCAGTCCAACCTAGAGTCCTTAATTTCCATTTCCTTCGTCACCCACACATAGTTAGATCATGTCTCCCCTCCTTGTGGCTTATGCTCAGTCTTGAGTGAAGAATGGTGTTGGGCCTTGGACATATGATACATATGTTAAATTTATCAGTCCTGGGTGTGCATGCACATCATATGCACAACCTCTTAGTCACCAACGTTTTACTTGAGGTGGTATATTTAGAGTTTGGGCGTATTCTGTTCTTGATTAATTCGGGTACCCCTACCTTGCCCCTCAACTCAAATTTGTGCCTTGATTTTTCTTCCATCGTTCATCCCTTCCAGTAGATGAACGTGAAGCTCGACATACCATTTTCCCGTCACGTTGTACGATATTCTTCTTGGGATTTTAATCCCTTCTGTACTGCGGGTTTTGTTTTTTGGGTCGGCAACTACTCGCATACAAAAACTTAGTGGATTTCCGTTGGGTGGCCTCAAACGTTTGTGTCCTCATGTTGATAGGTGCAACTAGCATTCTCCCTTGGTAAACCTCTGCCTAAATTTTTATGGTTCCCTCCCGAGATATAGCGTATTCATGGTGGTGACCCCTGTAGCTTGCACCGCCTATAGTGTTCCCTCCCGAGCTATTTCGTCTTTGAATTTAGAAAGTGCATTCTTTTACCTCTATAGTAATTTGGAAGAGATGTGTACTATGAGGAAGTGTTCAAGAAATCCTTATTGATGGAATTGATTCCCAATATGATATTACTACTATATTTTAGGATTCAAGCATGGGAGACAATGACTTTTCTTTAGTTATAAACATAGTAATATTGTTGTAATGTCTTCTCTAGTGCATCTCGTAAATTCCAGTTCTTGGTATGTGTTTGATTCTGGTAACCTTATAAGACTAGCTGGTGGAGTGATATACGCGTAAAGGCAATAAAGATAAGATAAATATCAAACCTTTCCATCCTCCTTTTTCCATGTTCCCCTCATGGTAACAATGAAACCCAATCCCACATTCTTTGAGAGAATGGAATTTTTAAATGATTTATTATACAATTGATCTGGATCCTTCATTTATGGTCCTTTCTTACTAATTAGTTAGAATTGTAGGTCCTCTCGGAAGCTCTCCTCAGTTGTTTTTAATAATCTTTCCTATGGGATTACTTGGAATTTTATGTTTTTATATCTTAGACCATTTGCATGCAACGAAACGTGACATAAGGAGTGTTTTTAGTCTTGGGACTACTAGCTCTTGAAATTTGGTTCATGAATGATTGATTTAATCACTAGTTTACTTGCGCGTTTAAATTTATATGTTGCCTTGCACCTTAACCCCTATCATTACGAGATTATATTTCCTTTGCGACTTGGGCTAAAGGGCTCGGGTACTCATGCGCTATAGATGACGTGGATGCATGCTCATTTAGATTTAGTTGTTTTTTGCACGGATGCAAATTTAATGTATTGAGAGATGGTTTTAGATGTTCATTTAGTTAGTTTATTTAGTGTGGTTAGTTTATTCTTGAATGATGGTTTAAACTTAGTTTAATTATGGCACTCTTGAAAATTTAAGGTATTTATTGATTGTTGTATAAATGTCTAGATTTTTCTTCTTGCGCGCAATGTAAGGTCATTGTAATGAAGGGTTGTTGGTTTTTACTTCTTGCTCCATGAAAAATTTATTCTAACAATGATTTTTGACATTTTATTCTCGCACGCCTTGAATTAAAAGTCGAATAGTGTCGACCACACTGCGCCCTAATTTATGGTGTGTCATGACTGATTAGTAACTAGCTTCCTCTCACACATTAATTAAGTTGGCTTGAAAATGTTCTGATTTTGTCTACTCCTGCACACAACGATTATATAATTAATAATGTGTGATTGATACGATGGTTTTTACCCTTGCGCCTTGGTTCATGAAGTTAGGAATGATGGATGGATGAAATGGATGTTTTTTTATCCTTATGACTTGTTGTGTTATCTTATGTTTTCTTGGAATTATTGATGATTGTTCCTATGAGAAGAGCTGAGAGATTGAGTCATATTGTATATGTGTCATGATTAATTGTATAAACACACCTAATGGGATGCTCTTATTGTGATGTTGCATAGATTTTTTTCGTCAGTCATGACGATGATGTGTCAGCTTTGCTTATTGATTGTTGTTTATGCGTTAATGTTGTCTCTTTTATATATCACACTTTTTTCATTAATGTCATTATTAAATTGTGATGTATTCTTCCTAATGTCGCCTTAAAAGAAAATAAAATTTACCGGTTGTATGTTTCTTTTGTCATCGTAACGGTGGGATCGTTACACCCATTATGGGTATGAAAGAAATGTATTTGGTAGTGTTTTAGAATTGAATGAATAAAATCACTTGATGGTTTCAGAGTCTCATTTTGGATTATGTGGATGATCTTATTTCAAATTTTATGTTTTGATAACTTTTCATCAAACTGTTTATATTTTTTATATCTTTTATTAATTTTTTCTTTATTATAAACCATATAAAAGACAACATTCATCTCAAGAACATATTTCTTGAAGGTTAGTTGATAATTTTTCAAAACAGGCTATAAACATAGGGTAATAATCTTGACTATCTTGCCTTAGCCTAGCAAGATCTGAAAATGTTGGTATTAGGATAGATATTCCTTTTCATCAAAATTTATTTGGAGACTATACTAGGGAACACATCCATAGTTTCTCGGTACATGTAATTATTTTTTGTACTTAATTTTCTTATTTTCTTCTTTTTTTTTATTTCACGACTTTGCGTGTTGTGAGACAACCTAACATTGTGATGGTTTTGATGATCAGACCAGCATTTGTTTAAATTTATTTAATACAATTTTAGAAACAACCAACACCTGCGTTGAGCTTCACCAATATTGGGAGGTTATTTCCATAGATATTAGAATTTTTGAACAGTGTGAATCCCTGCAAATGCTAGCCCAGAATAAACCCCCTCAAAAAGAGATTATCTTATGTCCTTTGGGTCTCTCTCTTCTAGAAGAATGAGAGTTTTATCCCCCGATATTAATCTTTTATCTAAAATTGGAAGAAGAAAGATTGTTTTAAAAAGTCATGACATTAAACATTGAAGATATCTATTTGACTCATATATTTCATTTACACCTTTATTTTCCACCTCTTTCAACATGACATCCTCTCATACTTCTTCTAGTACTAGTTCTTCTATTTCTTCACAAGCCTCGTCCTCATCCATAATTAGAATTATTTTCAGTCACCATGTCCATGTTCAATCTACAACCAACCTTGCCAAAGTAATCAAAAAATTTGGTTTGTTTCAGTTTGAATATGAAACTAATACACCATGGCATGTATCTTCTCCCTTGAATCTTGCACCAACTGCAAATCCCCTTCCAAAATTCAAAGATCATTTTCTGAAATTTTTAGGAAATGGCACCATTTCCACTAAATAACATTTAATTTAATTTTCTAATGCATGTTATAATATAGGAGTAAATGATAATGATACTTGTATGAATTTATTTGTCAAGTCTTTAGAAGGAAAATCTAAAGTTGATTTTTTCGAACTGCCTCCTAATTTCATTTCAACTTGGGATGAATTAACTTACTGGTTCAAATCCACTTACGGGTAGCAAGAAAACCCAACATATTTATTGAGCGAATACAATACATTGTTTATAACAATGGTGAAACAATCAATCTTTTAATTTTTTTTTCACCAAATTGTACAATCATATTCTTGACCTAATCCATCCTCATAACTAAGAAAATTTTATTCAATATTATAATTTATGTCCTTCTTCTTATCATTAGAGATTAGAAGAAAAGAATGTAACCAACCTTGGGTCTGCACTTCAAACCTATATAGAATATGAAGAACAGATATAAAGAACAAGTCCTCCTAAGGAAGCTCCTACAAAGCAGGATGATATGTATACACTTTTGCAGCTCGTTTAAGATATGAGTAATCGAATGATTTATTACGAGAGAAAGGGTATCACTTCAAATTATTCACATGATGAGTCTTCCTCTTATTGAGCCATTTTGAGAAATCAACCCACTAATTCTTTTCAGCCAAAGGTTATTCTCTCTAGGGCTTGGTTCAATTTTTGTGATGATAATCATTATGAAAATACTTACGAGGTTAAGAAAAAAGCACACGAGTGAATCTTTGGAAAGAAGACAAAAATAACCATTTCTACCTTATATTAGGTTTCTGAAGAAGAATTAATTTTAGTAAATACAAAGAAAAAGTCTTACGTGAATAAAGGGAAGGGTAACGTGTTGGATTACTGAGAGGGGGTGTGAATCAGTAATAGAGCAATAATCCTTTTTAACCACAAAATGCAAGTGTTATATCAATTTAGCATTATCATCCAATAGTTACACAATAAATAAACAATGAAAAAATGAGAAATCATACACATACACAGTACACCAGTGTTTTTACATGGAAACCCAAAGCGGGGAAAACCACATAATGCTTTTTCTTATATGTCTTTAAGAATTACATTCATTGGAAGCACCAACTTCCTTTGTTTTCCAGTTGCAACTGGAAGGAGGCTCCAACCCCCTAGTTTATAAGGCTACAACCTGAAGGAATATCCAACTCCCCAATTCTATGGCTACAACCAGAAGGAGGATACAACCCCCTAGTTTCTCAGGCTAGAACCTGAGGGAAGCTCCAACTCCCCAATTCTCTAGATACAACCAGAAGGAGGCTACAACCCCCTATGTTCTCCTACTAAAACCGAAAGGTGGCTACAATCACCTGTCCTTGACCCGTCCAACCGTCGTGACGTAGAAGTAGAATGATGGAACCACTATCACACTATCATTGTGAGATATAATGTTGTAAACCTATACCAATTAACTTGTAGTCAACCTGTAACAACATGTACCAATAACCTATGCCAACATGTACCATACATCAAACTGAACCTCAACTTGTACCATAAACAAAGGCATCAACCATGCACCAAACCTGTACAAATAACCTGTCACAATAACCTGTCCAAACAATATGTAATCAACATGTACCATAAATAAGTGCATCAACCATGCACCAACCTATACCTCAACCGGTAACATAAAAATGTGCATCAAACATGTACCAAATATGTACCAATCATGCATCAAATACAGATAAACTATGACTCATCAATATGTACCAACATCATCAACTATACACCTCATGTATGTGCCAACTCCTCAACTACTTGTCTCAACCATGTACCCAACATGTACCTCAACCAAAATCCCTTGTCAATTTCATCATCAAAATCTGATTTGTAACTTTGTAATAGACCTAGTGTAAATGATCACATACTTGCAAAACTTCCTTAACTTTAACAACAAGAGACTAACATTTTCATCAAACTTTACTTTAGTCTCACGTGACTAATTTTGGATTAGTCAATAACCCTAACTTGAAATAATCATAACTATGTACTTGTAATGAATAAAGATCTGAAAATAGTACAAAATGTTCTTCAGTGTCTTTTATGCAATTCATCCATGTTTCACTACTTGTAACCTCTCAGAAAAGGATTTATAGAAAAAATGGTATACCTTGTTGAATTTTGGCTTATTCTAGAGAGAGAACTTGTAGAGCGTGCCCCGCATGGAATATTTTTTGTATGGATCTGAAAATGGTACAAAGAATACTAAAGACTGTACTCTAACCAATACATTTGGTCTTACTGAATTTGGATCAGTTATGAAGAAGCTATGATGTGTTTACCTGAAACACTTGTTTTAATCTAGTTTCAGGACTACCCACAAACCCTATTTTCCAAGGAGTGGAAATCAAAACATACAATGACTCACAAGATGAAATTGTTATCACAACTACTTGGATATGTTTCCTCAACGACCTCCCAATTTCAATGTCTGAATCATTCTATAAAAAGAGTTATTGCGAAAATGGTAATATGACCTGTAAATAACATACCTTAGAAAGCATCATCAAAATAATTTATCCTCCTTTGAATTTCAACATTCTTTAATTCACCTTCCCTCTGAAATTCGGCTTAGATATCCTTTGGTTACCTCAATCACTTGTAGATATTCAATATGCTCAA
>SNQJ01S0017668.1:166979-206342 GCA_010110895.2 Picea sitchensis | reverse complement strand
CTCTTGTCCATTCAACACTCTAAAACTAGGGAAAGAGTAGTATTCTGTCACGGTTTGTTCCAGATCCGGGTGGATCTGTGGAGATTGGTCTGTGTCCGCACTCACGAATTTATCCTTGAACAATGGGTTATTTTTGGCCTACCATATTTCAAGATGCCAAGAAGTATATCTAATCTTGTGATAGTTGCCAACGAATGGGTCAGCCAAATCATAGGGATAAGATGCCTCTCCAGCCTCAAGTAGAGTTAGAGCCTTTTGAGAAATGGGCCATGGACTTTGTAGGGCCCATTAACCCCCCTTCTAATCATAAAGTTTATATATTGGTCTGTACAGATTACATGACCAAGTGGGTGGAGGCAAAAGAACTCATCAGGGCCTCAGAAGAAGTTGTCCTAGAATTCTTGTTTGAAGATATCTTTGTTAGGTTTGGAATTCCTAGAGAATTAATAACTGATGGAGGACCCCCTTTCATATCACATAATTTTGAAGCCCTACTCAGTCAATATCATGCTTTACATAGAACAACTTCTCCATACCATCCACAAGGTAATGGCCAAGTAGAAAGTACCAAAAAATTCATATAAGCTATTCTTACTAAAACAATGAGGGAACATCATAGGGATTTATCTGACAGATTGCATGAAGCTCTATGGGCTTATAGAACTACTTGGAGGAACAAAACTAGGTTTTCTCCTTATGAGCTTGTATATGGAAAAATCCTTGTTTTTCCCATTGAATTCGAAATCAAAACCTTAAGAACTACATCAATAGTCAACCTCGACTTGAATATGGCATAGAAGGCTAGACTGTGGAAATGCAATGAGCTTGATGAAAAGATTTTGGACACTATTCATCATACCACAGTGATTCAACAACAGAGAACAAAATGGCATGACCGTGTCATCAAAAATAAATTATTCCAAAAAGGGGATTGGGCTCTGTTGTATGATTAGTGCTTTAAAGAATTTCAGGATAAGTTGCATACATGATGGCTTGGACCTTATGAGGTAGACACTGTTTTTTCCCAATGGGATAGTCAGGTTAATTACTATTGACAGATCCAATACACAGTTATATGAAAATGGTCATCGCTTACACCTGTATTAGTGTCCACTTTCCAAGGAAGAATTTAAATCTAGATGTACTACTAATACAAATTACCAATTTTTAAAGGGAACAAAGCCTTCTCCTCCCCCTTCTGAACTTTAGGACATTTTGTTTTCAAATAAATTTTGTATATAAATAAGTTGTGCAAATTTGAAATTTTCTGATTCTACTTCACGCATTTTCATTTCTCTAATTATAATAAATTTAGCCTATAAAGGTATCAGATAGTTGCTTGGGTGAAAATAAACTGAAGAACAACAAGATATATTACAACAGAAGACGCCAAAGGATTAGTTTTTGGAAGTTGAAAAACATCCTAAAAACTAAGTATTTTTGTGTTCGGGCCGATTTACATGTTGTTACACCCTTTTGGCCAATTTACATGTTGTTACACCCTTTTGTCCGATTTACATGTTGTTACACCCTTTGGCCGATTTACATGTTGTTACACCCTTTTGGCTGATTTACATGTTGTTACACACTTTGGCCGATTTACATGCTTTGACACCCTTTGGCCGATTTACATGTTGTTACACTCTTTTGGCCGATTTACATGATGTTACACATTTTTGGCCGATTTACATGTTGTTACACCCTTTTTGGCCGATTTGCATGCTTTACACATGTTGCTGACTCTTTTTCCCTGCATGTTGTTACACCCTTTTACAACAAATTGGCCAATTTACATACTGCTACACCTAGTGCCACAATTCGGCCAAAATATTTGTTGATACACCTATTGCTATTTTTCCTTTTGGATAGTTTTTACACCGCTTCACCACCTTCTTAGCATTTCTTCCATTTCTACATACAACAACATTGTTGTTTTGTCAAGATTTCCACTATTTTCGAAAAATCACTTTATGCTCTCTCTGTCCCACAAGAGCCGCTTCATCATTACTTAAACTCCACATATGTATCTTTTCAATGGTTAGACCATAGAAAGGAATCCACTTATGCTCCACTTGCCATATCATCATTTCTCACGTTTGGGAGTCATCTCTCATTACTACAGCCACTTTGTGCAGATCAAATGGCGGTTGGATAGTGCAGTTACTCTGACAGCTAAGTTCGGGTGGTAAGTTATGAGGTATGCTACTAATATTACATGTCTAATTGATATGGATATGAAAGAACGCTTTCATGACTACTTGACTAATTGTCCTAATCTGTTAAAATGCGAGCCAATGAGATTAGTTGGGGGGAACGAAAATCCACGTTGACCTAACTACAAAATTCCTTTCTATATTTCACCTCCACCACCTTCTAACCCTGCTTATTTTTTTTCTGCAACATTGCATTCTTCATGAAAATCCATGATCGACTTGCTCTGTCTCTAGTTTAGGTGTTGATTTCTCCTCCTAATTTACTGTCTAATACAAACACAACGTCATGGGAGGAACGCCCATAAGATATGAGCTAGAAAATCTCAATACATTGTTGTTGCACCCGGATGTTTATCAAATATTTATGCGGTCTGGATGGATTCCCTATTTTAAGAAGCTACAGGGGTTTAATGAAGCAAAATTCTTACAGTTCAGTCAGAATCTCATAGACAACTATTCAATGGTGCACAGAGTGTGGATTCCAGTGACAGAAGAGAGCATAGTGGCTGTGACAGTATTTTCGACCACAGGAGTCAAATGGTTTAACGGGAAAGCGCATCTTCCCGATGCACAGAAGGGTTTTCTCATGAGCAATGAGTGAGTACAGATGAAAGGTTGTGATGCATATGTCATTTCCTTACCAAATCCATGGGGGAAGGTATCAAAATTCATAAAAAGGTACATTACATGTTGTTGGGATCAGAAATTTCCTATTTCTAACACAACACCCCCTGCCTCCGCAGGTTCTGCATGACCTCCCAGTCTTAGGATCATTCACGAATTCACTTCTAAGCCGAAGTGACTTTTTCAGATCCCTATTGGAACCTCAAAATTTTGATCCACAGGTCCTACTGAAACCCCACCTATGCGAACATACACTAGGCATGAGCTTCACCTTCTCACAGCCTCTAAATGTGACCGCGACCTTTTCCCAAAAAGGTGAATTTCGGATCTTGGGACTTTGTGAGTCCTGATGTCGAGAGTCTCTATCTCCTCGATTCTCTGAAACCCGATATGTCGAAATGGCTTCACCGACAGTTAGCCCTTGGCCAAACCTCGGTCCATGTGACCACCTTCCCCGTGACCACAGCCTTATTCCAAAGGCGCATCGTGTTTCGTGACTTCGAGACTTTCAATGTCAAATGTCCCGGCTCTTTGTCTTTAGAACTTCTGAAATGCCGAATTCCGAAGGGCTGAAATGTGCGACCGCAGCCCCACTACAAATTCACGTCGCGTTTCATGACTTCGGGGTTTCCAACACCCTATTCCCCACTCCTTGTCTTCGGGATAGCCGAAAATCCGAATCCCGAAATGTCAAAATCCTCCACTGAGAGATCAATGACTGTGATCCTCCCTTGATCCGACAGCTCAAATCCTATCGGGACTTTGTGCGTCAAGAGTTCTGAACTCCTTCCCTTTGCCTTTCTGGTAATTGAAATACCGAAATCCTCCCCGTGACCTCAGTCTACCTTTTGGGGTTTTGGAACTCACGATTTCACGATTCCACCGCAAACAACCCTTGCTCCTTCGACTTCCCGGTTCCCGAAATGCCGAAGTACTGAAGCCTGAAATGTCGGTCTCCCGCTCCAAAGCTAGGATCAACAACTCATAGCTCCTCCTGATCCAATGACTCATATATTTTCAGGATTTTGTGGGTCAAGAGTCTCGACTCTTTCCCTCTGTAGCTCTCGGTAGACGAAATACCAAAATAGCCCTTTCGCTGCCCTCTTCACATACAAGGGTTAAACCTCATGCAACTTTTCTTGGATCTGATGGCTATCGATCCAATTACCCAGATCTGACGGCCCAAATCTTTTCTCTTCCTCTATGCTTTCCTACTTGTGTATGGACATGAAACTCAACGATCCAGATCTTCTCCTCTCAGCACCGATCCAACGGTAGTTGTGCTCCCTCCTGAGCTTGCACTTCTTCGTGAACTTGGAAGACTTCAAACACTTCAAAGGTCTCAGCCTTTGCTCCTACTCTGAATCCTTTATCCTCGGCTCCTGCCTGCGTTCTAAATACGATGTTCCTCCTGATCTTCCTCGAACTCAAACCCTCCAAAGGGTCTCCTTTCACCCTCTGCGATACTTGCAGGGCTCTGTGCATGAAAGCACTCTCCCTCCTGAGCATTGTTCTCTTTGAATCCTCGAAGGATCCTTCGACCTCCGCACTCCTTGAAGTTGTTGCTCTTGTGTAAAAAAGCACTTTTCCTCCTGAGCTTCTCTTTTCTGAAACCTTGAAAGGTTTTCATGACCTTTGTGATTCCTATAGGGTCCCTGCACACACAAAGGTGCTTTCTATCCTGAGCTTCTCTGTTGCTCAGACCTCTAAGGGACTTAACCCTTTTCTCTCCCTCAGATGGAGAATCTGATGCCCTCTTGCAATCTCTTGCTCAAGAAACTCCCTGTTGAGTCTGCAGGGTATTCAATAACCTGGTGAAGGTCCTCTTGACACTTCCTTCTCCCTCAGAACTCTAATAGTTCTTCCTGTGAAAAATGGCACTTACTCAACACCCTCCTAGCAGAGCTCCTGCAGAATCCCTCAATGATTATATTCCCTTCAATGAACTCTAAGTAGAGTTCTCTTATGCACTTTCCCAATGCCCTCTTGGCAGATATTTCCCATAATTCCTCAGAATTTTTTTCTTATCTGAACTCAAGATAGAGTTCTTCTCCTCAATGCAACCCGTGCATCTGCTCAATGCTCTCCTGGCAGAGCTCTACAGAACTCCTCAGAGATTCTGTCTTCAGCTACGCTTTCCTCTGCATAGTCCTACCTCTAAGGTATTCAGTAACCTTGAGTTTTATCCTTGAGCTAATGACTTCAGCTGGTGCACCCTCCTGGCACGTCCTTACCCAAATTCTACAGAATTCAGGAGTGCATCCATGCACTGGCTTTCAAAACCCGCAGCGTTCTATCACACCCTCTTGGCATGAAGCCTCAAAGAACCCCAAACCTGAAATCAAAGAAACCACAGATAGGAAAATCTATCTGTCCCTGTAAATACACACCTAACATACATCTACAACATATCATCAATACACACATGAAGACATTCATCATACATAGAATAACATGCAGGAAAATCAACTCTGATTGTATTAATCTGAAAATGCCTCTTTATAATGTGTTTGAGCTCGGACTGCAATAGAGTCTCGGCTCTCCTCTCTTCTCTTCTCTACTCGACTTACCCAACTAATTCTCACTCCTCCTACATACAAAGGATCTTTTACATGAGGGGGCTCTTCGATCTCTTCCCTCCAAGCTACCTACTCTCATTCAATTACATTTAAATTTACATTGAATGGGCTATCTAGTCCAGATCGGATCTAGATCTCAGCCTTACAACCATTAACGACTACTTATACCTAACACCTACTCAAAGGAATGGCTCTATGGCTCCATGGACTTACATACATTAATTACATTGAAATCAAATTAAAAATGTGAGAGGATTGGCGCCTCTCTCCCTTGAATGCGTGCTTTGAATGCGCTGAGTGGGCTGGCTAGCTGGCGCATGGCTGGCTTGGGAGCGAAGCTCCTGCATCATACTCCTCTGCTGTGAAAAATTCATGAGATCCTACTCATGAGATGCTTCTCATGATCTCCCCAGTGCCACTTTTGAAATCCTCCTAGATCCCAAATAACTCTTTGGAGCTGTCTCTCTGCTCCATCTCTCTGTTGCTGCTGTTGCTGCTTCCGCTGCTTTGTTTTTGTTGTTGTCTCCCTTCTGCCCAGCTTCCCCTTGCTGGCAGTCTCTGTTGATTTGATCATCAACTCTCTGATCTCATCGATCACCTCGTCCAACTACTGTAATGGATGTCTCTCTCCTTGAAGCCTCCTCTGCTGAAATTTCTCTCCGCAAATGGGCAGATCATCATGATCATCATCTTCTTCCCCTCCTATGACACTAAGTGTCCACTCTGTTGAAGACTCCAATTCTGCATGCTCATTACTAAACTTTTGTTCATCCTCTTCATCTGACAATGCTACTGCTTCCATTCCTCTTTGTGTTGGCTCAAGTCCAACCTCTCCCAGCTGCTCCTTGGGCTGGTATGCTCCTCGTGCATCTACTTCCAACTTGACTTGTTGGATGTGCATGCCCTGCACCTTCACCCTTCTCTCTAGGGCTTCAATATGCTCACACAGATCAATAAATCTTGTGTTGTTTGCCTCCTCTTCTTTTTCTTCTGCTGCAAGCTTCAATGCTGTAGTCTCCTCAGCTTCCTGGCTGAATATGTTGACCCATTCCTCGGAATGCTCTTCTTCTTCCTCTGCTTGGGAAAACATCAATGTCTACTCCAATGCTCCAATAGTCATAGTTGGTTGTCGCTCTGTTGTTGCGTTAGCAACACATGCTCTCTCCTTAACTGGGCTATGTGGCAGGAATAATTCAATTCCTCCAATGGTCAGAATGCTCATCTAATCCTCCTGCTGGATGGTGCAAGTTTTAAAATTGTCATCATCTTCATTCACATGGCCTATAAAACCACCTGAATCTTCACTTGTCGGCACTCCTTTCTGATCTGAACTCACTCCTGAGTTCATGAGACTCTCACATGGCCTCATCTGCTCTCCCTTACCCACCTGGCAATATGATATTTTTCTGCTACCCTCCGGGTAGTCTATAAGATCCTCGGATCCCATCTCATTGCCCTCGGGGCAACCTAAACTTTCACTCCTTCCCTCTTGGCAGTCTATGAGGTCTCGCAGTGATATCATCTCATCGCCCTCCTGGCAATGTGAAATTCCCTCACTATCCTCTTGACAGTTTATGAGATCCCACAACGATCTCATCTCATTTCCCAACTAGCAAATTGGGAATTTTCTACTGCCCTCTTGGCAATTTCTGAGATCTTCCAGTGATATCTCTTCTTCATCATCACTAATATTTCTTCCAATCTCTAGTTCACATACCTAAACCACTTCCTCTTCTTTGTCTCTGAGGTTTTCAGCATGCCTCAGCCATTTCTTTAACAACCTTCACTGTCCTCTGGCCAACAATTCTTTGACTGGCCATTTTACCTTTGTCTTCATGGGCCATTCATACACCCATCGTGACCTTGCATCCTACTGCATCCTTAGTGAAATTTCTTCCATCTTCATCCCTATATCAGCGAGCTCTTCATCTGTTTCATCTTTACTCATCTGTTCTGGGTTTTTCCTTCCAGCGCGTCTATTACCTTTAGTAGCCATCTTGATGTCAATCTTCCCTCCTGGTAAATCTCGCTGTTGTCACTCTACAACTGTGAGTGCTTCCAGCCTCTCTTCTCTACAGTCCTTACAACTGTCTTTCTAATTGCTGTGTACCTTCAAACAATAACCACAGAGTCTCAATACTCTGCCTTCCTCTGATACCAAACTGATGTGTATCAGAGTACTCTTTTTTCTTCTCTTTTCCTCTGCCTACAATATACAAACAGAGTCAAGCTCTGACACCACAAATGACATAACACCCCCTACCTCATCATGTTCTGCACAACCTTCCAGTCTTAGGATCGTTCACGAATTCACTTTTGAGCCGAGGCGACTCTTCTCGATCCCTATTGGAACCTCAAAATTTTGATCCACAGGTCCTGCTAAAACCCCACCTATGCAAACATACACCAGACATGAGCTTCACCTTATGACAGCCTCTAAATATGACTGTGACCTTTTCCCGAAAAGGTGAATTTCAGATCTCAGGACTTCGCAAGTCTTGATGTATAGAGTCTCTGCCTCCTCGATTCTTCGAAACCCGATATGCCGAAATGGCTTCACCGACAGTTAGCCCCTGGCCAAACCTTGGTCCATGTGACCACCTTCCTTGTGACCACAGCCTTAATCCAAAGGCGCATCGCTTTTCGTGACTTCAAGACTTTCAATGCCAAATGTCCCATCTCTCTGTCTTCAGAACTTCCGAAATGCCGAATTCCGAAGGGCCGAAATGTGCGACCGCAGCCCCACTACAAATGCACGTCGCGTTTTGTGACTTCGGGGTTTCTAACACCCTATGCCCCACTCCTTGTCTTCGGGATAGCCGAAAATTCGAATCCTGAAATGCCAAAATCCTTCGCTGAGAGATCAATGATTGTAATCCTCCCTCGATCCGATGGCTCATATCCTATCGGGACTTCGTGCGTCAAGAGTTTCGAATTCCTGCCCTTTGCCTTTCCGGTAATCAAAATACAAAAATCCTCCCCGTGACCGCTGTCTACCTTTCGGTGTTTCAGAACTCATGATTTTGCGATTCAACCGCAAACAACCCTTGCTCCTTCGACTTCTCGATTCCCGAAATGTCGAAGTACTAAAGCCCGAAATGTCGTTCTTCGGCTCCAAAGCTGGGATCAACGACTCATAGCTCCTCTTGATCCGACGACTCAAATATTTTTGGGATTTTGTGGGTCAAGAGTCTCGACTCTTTCCCGTTGTAGCTCCCAGTAGCCGAAATACCAAAATAGGCCTCTCTCTCCCCTCTTCACATACAAGGGTTAAACCTCGTGCAACTTTTCTTGGATCCGATGGCTATCGGCCCAAGTAGCCAGATCTGATGGCCCAGATCTGTTCTCTTCCTCTGTGCTTTCGTGCTTGCGTCTGGATGTGAAACTCAATGGTCCAGATCTTCTCCTCTCAACACCGATCCAACGATATTTGTGCTCCCTCCTGAGCTTGCGCTTCTTCATGAACTTGGAAGACTTCAAATGCTTCAAAGGTCTCAACCTTTGCTCCTACTGTGAATCCTTTATCCTCGACTCTCGCTTATGTTCTAAATACGATGTCCCTCCTAAAATTCCTCAAACTCAAACCATCCAAAGGGTCTCCTTTCACCCTGTGCGATACTTGCAGGGCTCTGTGCATGAAAGCACTCTCCCTCCTGATCTTTGTTATCTTTGAATCCTCGAACGATCCTTCGACCTCCGCACTCATTGCAGCTGTCGCTCTTGTGCACAAAATCACTTTTCCTCCTGATCTTCTCTTCTCTGAAACCTTGAAAGGTTTTCATGACCTATGTGATTCCTGCAGGGTCCCTGCACACACAAAGGTGTTGTCTATCTTGATCTTCTCTATTTCTCAGACCTCTAAGGGACTTAACCCTTTTCTCTCCCTCAAATGGAGAATCTGATGCCCTCTTGGCAGTCTCTTTCTCAAGCAAATCCTTGCTGAGTCTGCAGGGTATTCAACAACCTTGTGAAGTTCCTCTTGACACTTCCTTCTCCCTCAGAACTCTAAGAGTTCTTCCTGTGAAAATTGGCACTTACTCAATGCCCTCCTAGCCGAGCTCCTGCAGAATCCCTCAGTGATTTTGTTCCCTTCAATGAACTCTAAGAAGAGTTCTCTTGTGCGCTCTGTGCACTTGCTCAATGCCCTCCTGGAAGTGCTTTCCCAGAATTCCTCATAATTTATGTCTTTTCTAAACTCAATATAGAGTTCTTCTCCTCAATGCAACCTATGCATATCCTCAATGCCCTCCGGGCAGAGCTCTATAGAACTCCTTAGAGATTTTTCCTTCAGTTGCGCTTTCCTCTACATAGTCCTACCTCCAAGGTATTTAGTAACCTTGAGGTTTCTCCTTGAGCTAATGACTTCAGCTAGTGCACCCTCCTGGCATGTCCTTACCCAAATTTTGTAGAATTCAGGAGTGCATCCATGCACTGGCTTTCAAAACCCGCAACATTCTGTCACACCCTCTTGGCATGAAGCCTCAAAGAACTACAAACCTAAAATCAAAGAACCCACAGATAGGAAAATCTATCTATCCCTGTAAATGAACACCTAGCATACATCTACAACATATCATCAATACACACATGAAGACATTCATCATACACAGAATAACATGCAGGAAAAACTGCTCTGATTGTATTAATCTGAAAATGCCTCTTTACAATGTGTTTGAGCTCGGACTGCAACAGAGTCTCGACTCTCCTCTCTTCTCTTCTCTAATCAACTTACCCAACTACTTCTCACTCCTCCTACATACAAAGGATATTTTACATGAGGGGGAACTTAGAGCTCTTCCCTCCAAGCTACCTACTCTCATTCAATTACATTTAAATTTACATTGAATGGGTTGTCTAGTCCAGATTGGATCTAGATCTTAGAATTACAACCATTAAAGGCTACTTCTACCTAACTCATGCTCAAAGGCATGGCTCTATGGCTCCATGACCTTACATACATTATTTACATTGAAATCAAATTCAAAATGTGAGAGGATTGGCACCTCTCTTCCTTGAATGTGCTCTTTGAATGCGTTGAGTGGGCTGGCTGGCTGGCGCATGGCTGGCTTGGGAGAAAAGCTCCTGCATCATACTCCTCTTCTATGAAACAATCATGAGATTCGGCTCATGAGATCCCCAAGGCCACTTTCGAAATCCTCCTAGATCCCAAAAAACTCTTTGGAGTTGTCTCTTTGCTCCATCTCTCTACTGCTGCTGTCTCCCTTCTACCCATCTTCCCCTTGCTGGCAGTCTCTGTTGATGTGATCATTAGCTCTCTGATCTCATAGATCACCTTGTCCAGCTTCTACAATGGTTGGCTCTGCCCTTGTAGCCTCCTCTGCTGAAATTTCTCTCCGCAAATGGGCAGATCATCATGATCATCATCTTCTTCCCCTCCTGTGGTACTAAGTGTCCAATTTGTCGCAGAATCCAATTTTGCATGCTCATTACTGAACTATTGTTCAACCTCTTCATCTGATAGTGCTGCTGCTGCCATTCCTCTTTGTGTTGTCNATACATCTACAACATATCATCAATACACACATGAAGACATTCATCATACACAGAATAACATGCAGGAAAAACTGCTCTGATTGTATTAATCTGAAAATGCCTCTTTACAATGTGTTTGAGCTCGGACTGCAACAGAGTCTCGACTCTCCTCTCTTCTCTTCTCTAATCAACTTACCCAACTACTTCTCACTCCTCCTACATACAAAGGATATTTTACATGAGGGGGAACTTAGAGCTCTTCCCTCCAAGCTACCTACTCTCATTCAATTACATTTAAATTTACATTGAATGGGTTGTCTAGTCCAGATTGGATCTAGATCTTAGAATTACAACCATTAAAGGCTACTTCTACCTAACTCATGCTCAAAGGCATGGCTCTATGGCTCCATGACCTTACATACATTATTTACATTGAAATCAAATTCAAAATGTGAGAGGATTGGCACCTCTCTTCCTTGAATGTGCTCTTTGAATGCGTTGAGTGGGCTGGCTGGCTGGCGCATGGCTGGCTTGGGAGAAAAGCTCCTGCATCATACTCCTCTTCTATGAAACAATCATGAGATTCGGCTCATGAGATCCCCAAGGCCACTTTCGAAATCCTCCTAGATCCCAAAAAACTCTTTGGAGTTGTCTCTTTGCTCCATCTCTCTACTGCTGCTGTCTCCCTTCTACCCATCTTCCCCTTGCTGGCAGTCTCTGTTGATGTGATCATTAGCTCTCTGATCTCATAGATCACCTTGTCCAGCTTCTACAATGGTTGGCTCTGCCCTTGTAGCCTCCTCTGCTGAAATTTCTCTCCGCAAATGGGCAGATCATCATGATCATCATCTTCTTCCCCTCCTGTGGTACTAAGTGTCCAATTTGTCGCAGAATCCAATTTTGCATGCTCATTACTGAACTATTGTTCAACCTCTTCATCTGATAGTGCTGCTGCTGCCATTCCTCTTTGTGTTGTCTCAAGTCCAACCTCTCCCAGCTACTCCTTGGGCTAGTATGCTCCTCCTGCATCTACTTCCAACTTGACTTGTTGGATTTGCATTCCCTGCACCTTCACCCTTCTCTCCAGGGATTCAATCCACTCACACAAATCAGTAAATATCATGTTGTCTACCTCATGTTCTTCTACTTCTACTGCAAGCTTCAATGCTCCAGTCTCCTCATCTTCCTGGATGAATATGTTGACCCATTCCTTGGAATGCTCTTCTTCTTCCTCTGCTTGGGAAAACATCAAAGTCTGCTCCAATGCTATGATATTCATAGTTGGTTGTCCCTCTGTTGCTGCATCACTAACAAACTCTCTTGCCTTAACTGGGCTATGTGGAAGGAATAATTCAATTCCTCCAATGGTCAGAATGCTCTTCTGATCCTCCTACTGGATGGTGCAAGTTTTTAAATTGTCATCATCTTCATTCACATGGCCTGTAAAACTACCTAAATCTTCACTTGTCAGCACTCCTTGCTGATCTGAACTCACTCCTGAGTTCATGAGACTCTCACATGGCCTTATTTGCTCTCCCTTACCCACCTGACAATATGGGATTTTTCTGCTACCTTCGAGGCAGTCTATGAGATCCTCGGATCCCATCTCATTGCCCTCCTCACAACCTAAAATTTTTCTCCTTCCCTCTTGGAAGTCTATGAGGTCCCGAAATGATATCATCTCATCACCCTCCTGACAATGTGGAATTCCCTCACTATCCTCCTAACAGTTTATAAGATCCTGCAACGATCTCATCTCATTGCCCACCTGGAAAATTGATAATTTTTTGTTACCCTCTTGGCAATTTCTCAGATCTTCCAGTGATATCTCTTCTTCATCATCATCGATATTTCTCCCAGTCTCTGGTTCACATACCTGAACCACTTCCTCTTCTTTGTCTCTGAGGTTTTCAGCATGCCTCAGCCATTTCTTTAACATCCTTCGCTGTCCTCTGGCCAACAATTCTTTGACTGACCATTTTACCTTTGTTTTCATGGGCCATTCATACACCCATTGTGACCTTGCATCCTTCTGCATCCACAGTGCAAGTTCTTCCATCTTCGTCCTTATATCAGCGAGATCTTCATCTGTTTCATTCTTACTCATTTGTTCCGGGTTTTTCCTTCCAGCAAATCTATGACCTTTAGTAGCCATCTTGTTGTCAATCTTCCCTCCTGGTAAATCTCGTTGTTGTAACTTTGCAACTGTGAGTTCTTCTAGCCTCTCTTCTCTACAGTCCTTCCATCTGTCTTTCTGATTGCTATGTACCTGCAAACAATCACCACAGAGTCTCAATACTCTGCCTTCCTCTGATACTAAACTGATGTGTATCAGAGTACTCTTTTTTCTTCTCTTTTTCTCTGCCTGCAATATACAAATAGAGTCAATCTTTGATACCACAAATGACACAACACCCCCTACCTTAGTAGGTTCTTCATGACCTCCTAGTCTTATGATCATTCACAAATTCACTTCTGAGTCGAAGAGACTCTTTCGGATCCCTATTGGAACCTCAAAATTTTGATCCACAGGTCTTGCTGAAACCCCACCTGTGCAAACATACACCAGACATGAGCTTCACCTTCTCACGGCCTCTAAATATGACCGTGAACCTTTCCAGAAAAGGTGAATTTCATATCTTGGGACTTCGCGAGTCCTGATGTCGAGATTCTCTACCTCCTCGATTCTCCGAAACCCAATATGCCGAAATGGATTCACCAACGATTAGCCCCTGGCCAACCTCGATCCATGTGACCGCCTTCCCTGTGACCACAACCTTATTCCAAAGGTGCGTCGCATTTCACGACTTCGAGACTTTCAATGTCAAATGTCCCGGCTCTTTGTCTTCAGAACTTCCAAAATGTTGAATTCTGAAGGGCCGAAATGTATGACCGCAGCCCCACTACAAATGCACGTCGCATTTCATGAATTCGGGGTTTCCAACACCCTATGCCCCGTTCGTTGTCTTCGGGATCACTGAAAAGCTGAATCTCGAAATGCCGAAATCCTCCGCTGAGAGATCAACGACTGTGATCCTCCCTTGATCTGATGGCTCAGATCCTATCGGGACTTGGTGGGTCAAGAGTTATGAACTCCTGCCCTTTGCCTTTCTGGTAACCTAAATACCTAAATCCTCCCTGTGACCGCAGTCTACCTTTCAGGGTTTCAGAACTCGCAATTTCACAATTCCACCGCAAACAAACCTTGCTCCTTCGACTTCCTGGTTCTTGAAATGTCGAAGTACTGAAGCCCAAAATGTCGGTCTTTAGCTCCAAAGCTGGGATTAACGGCTCATAGCTCCTCCTAATCCGACGACTCAGATATTTTTGTGATTTCATGGGTCAAGAGTCCTGACTCCTTCCCTTTGTAGCTCCCGGTAGCCAAAATACCTAAATAGGCCTTTCGCTCCCCTCTTCACATACAAGGGTTAAACCTCATTCATATTTTCTTGGATCCGATGGCTATCGGTCCAAGTACCCAGATCTGACGGCCCAAATCTGTTCTCTTCCTTTGCGCTTTACTGCTTGTGTCTGGACGTGAAACTCAATGGTCCAAATCTTCTCCTCTCAGCATCGATCCAACGGTGGTTGTGCTCCCTCCTGAGCTTGTGCTTCTTTGTGAACTTGGAAGACTTCAAACGCTTCAAAGGTCTCAGCCTTTTCTCCTACTGTGAAGAGTTTATCCTCGGCTCCCGCTTGCGTTCTAAAGACGTTGTCCCTCCTGAGCTTCCTCAAAATCAAACCCTCCAAAGGGTATCCTTTCACCCTCTGCGATACTTGCAGGGCTCTGTGCATGAAAGCACTCTCCCTCCTGAGCTTTGTTCTCTTTGAATCCTCGAAGGATCCTTCGACCTCCGTACTCCTTGAAGTTGTCGCTCTTGTGGACAAAAGCACTTTTCCTCCTAAGCTTCTCTTCTATGAAACCTTGAAAGGCTTTCACGACATCTATGATTCCTATAGGGTCCCTGCACACACGAAGGTGTTGTCTGTCCTAAGCTTCTCTGTTGCTCAGACCTCTAAGGGACTTAACCCTTTTCTCTCCCTCAGATGGAGAATCTGATGCCCTCTTGGCAGTCTCTTGCTCAAGCAACTCCTTGCTGAGTCTGCAGGGTATTCAACAACCTTGTGAGGGTCCTCTTGACACTTCCTTCTCCCTCATAACTCGAAGAGTTCTTCCTGTGCAAACTGGCACTTACTCAACGCCCTCTTGGTGGAGCTCCTAAAAAATCCCTTAGTGATTATGTTCCCTTCAAATAAATCTAAGTAGAGTTCTCATGTGCGCTCTATGCACTTGCTCAATGCCCTCCTGGGAAATCTTTCCCACAATTCCTTAGAATTTATGTCTTCTCTGAACTCAAGATAGAGTTCTTCTCCTTAATGCAACTCGTGCATCTGCTCAATGCCCTCCTGACAGAGCTCTACAGAACTCCTCATAGATTTTTTCTTCAGTTGCACTTTCCTCAGCACAGTCCTACCTCCAAGGTATTCAGTAACCTTGAGGTTTATCCTTGAGCCAATGAATTCATATGGTGCTCCCTCCTGGCACGTCCTTACCCAAATTCCACAGAATTCAGGAGTGCATCTATGCACTAGCTTTCAGAACCCACAATGTTATGTCACACCCTCTTGGCATGAAGCCTCAAAGAACCCCAAACCTGAAATCAAAGAACCCACAGATAGGAAAATCTATATGTCCCTGTAAATACACACCTAACATACATCTACAACATATCATCAATACACACCTGAAGACATTCATCATACACAGAATAACATGCAAGAAAAACTTCTCTGATTGTATTAATCAAAAAATGCCTCTTTACAATGTGTTTGAGCTCGGACTACAACAGAGTCTCGGCTCTCCTTTATTCTCTTCTCTACTCGACTTACCCAACTAATTCTCACTCCTCCTACATACAAAGGATCTTTTACATGAGGGGGCTCTTCGAGCTCTTCCCTCCAAGCTACCTACTCTCATTCAATTACATTTAAATTTACATTGAATGGGCTATCTAGTCCAGATCAGATCTAGATCTTAGCCTTACAACCATTAAAGGCTACTTCTACCTAACGCCTGCTCAAAGGCATGGATCTATGGCTCCATGGCCTTACATACATTAATTACATTGAAATCAAATTCAAAATGTGAGAGGATTGGTGCCTCTCTCCCTTGAATGCGTGTTTTTAATGCGCTAAGTGGGTTGGCTGGCTTGGGAGAGATGCTCCTGCATCAATTTCCATCCATCTTTCTCTTCATCATTCTCCACATTTCATCGCCCCATTAACATTTCACATATCATTTCCATAAATACACTTGGGTTTCACCTTATTGTTCTACACTTTATTCATTTTAGTATTTAAAAGGAATTTGTGATTAAATGTTAGAAAATTTGCATGTTTTCATATATATCTCAAATATGTGTGAGCTTTGTAATGTGTAGGAATATGAGAAGGATTAATTCAAAAGGACTTCTCGAATACTTCCTCCACCATCTCAATATTTGAGGAGATAATGCAAGCCCATTCCAAGGAGAAGATCATGGATATTTGGTTGGAATATCTTATCCAAGATATATGAGATATATATGTGAGGATTTGAAGGGATTATATTTTGTAATAATGGGAAATAGGTTGAGATAAAAGTGGATCTATAATAATGAGATGGTTATATTATCTTCAAGGCTCTCATGTATAAAAGAGAGTGCTCTCTCTTCATGAGGATTCAATAGGAATTAAAGGATTCAATTAATTAGAGTTATTTTGTAGTCATTTAGTGGTAGTCATTATGATTTGAAAGAGAAAGGGATTCTTAGCTTTGATTCATCGTTTTGGTTTTCATTCTTTCATTATTCTTTTATAAAGATTGATTTGATTATTATTGCTTCATTGGTGAGATCTCTCATGTGTTGTTATGCCATTCAACTCTTCACTTGTTGTATCTGTGTTTCCTCCATGTAGTTCTCCATTTCTAGATTAATTTCATTTACGCAATTTCCCATTCCTAGATTAATTTCCTTTATGCAACTAGATTAATTCTATTTCAGTCGTGTGTTAGATAATGATTCTATTTCAGTCATGTGTTAGAATAATGATTCAATTTTAGTCATGTTTTAGATTAATGATTTTATTTCAGTCATGTGTTAGATTAATGATTCAATTTCCATCGTAGCTTAAACATTAGATTAGATTAGTTCCTCTTCAATCTCGCATATACTTTGTGTGTGCTTTGTTAGTTTACAAACCCCGGGTTGACAAATTAGATAGTTGGGAAAGTACTACAACTCAATTAATACAACATTAGTTCAGCGCAATATATCGACTGTCGTTCCCTTGTCACGATTGTTGTTCCTTTTGTTGTTCATTTGAACGAAACGATTGTTGTTCCTTTTGTTATGATTGGTGTCCCTTTCCAGGGGTTGCATCTCTGTAGGATGGGTATTGAAAATAGAAGATAAGAACCTGCATAGGAAACAAGTAAAACACTTGTGCCAGCGCTTACCTTTGGATGATGCATAGAGGTTATATTTTAAGACATCTTTAGATCCCAACATTTTGGCGTCGGTGCGAGGGAAGCACGATGGATAGAGGTATTAGTTTCTTTTTCATTTTAATTCATGCAAGTATGATTTAAACATGTTGGTAAGGGGTCATAGAATCTTGTGATAGGAGACTCCTCATGTTCTCCCTACCAACTAGGTAGAAGTAATTTCAATTTTTTCAAGATTAGTTTCAATTTCTGCAAGTGTCATCTAGATATGTTGGTTAGGGGACATAGAAGCTCGTGAGAGGAGACTCCTAATGTTGTCTCTACCAACTAGGTAGAAGTAATTTCAATTTATGCAATATTAGTTTCAATTTCTGCAAGTGTGATCTAGATATGTTGGTAAGGGGACATAGAAGCTCGTGAGAGGAGACTCCTCATGTTCTCCCTACCAACTAGGTAGAAGTAATTTCAATTTCTGCAAATTTCAATTCACGCAAAAGTAGTTTTAATTTTTATGATCTACATGTGTTGAGGGTCATAGAAGCTTGTGAGAGGTGACTCCTCATTGTCCCTACCAACTATCAGGAACGTTTTAATTTCCACAACTATGAAGAGTAATTTTTTTTTCCATTTCAGTAAGAGTGCTTTTATTCAAGTTTTTTTCATTTAGATTTCAGTTTTGGGTGCTGTAAGAATCCTTTTTTTTTTTTAACATGATTTAACAATGAATTTAAGCTTGGAACAGCTTACGTAGATCCTAGAAAAAGTTGGGGTCTCCTCTTCTCTGGAAGAGGAGATCTTAACAGCAGCCGAAATCTTATTCGCTCCTCCTGAGGAAAACAAAGAATCAACAAATGAAGAACCTTCCATGTTTAAAGAAGAATCATTCAATGCGCAAGAGGGCGAGGAGCTGTAGCATGATCTGAGTAAGACAAATTACACCTACGAAAGCTTGATCGAACGCTGGTTTCAAGCAAGTACTAGGTTAGATTCATTTAGTTTTTCTTTTTCTTTTTTTAATTTACAGTTTCAACCGCTAATTTCACACATTCATACATATTCCCGACTGTCAATTGCTAAATTGAAAGATAACATTTTTTTGTTACTGTTGCGTGCATTGCTACATTGGTTGTTTGATTACACGTAACTAATTTCTCATTTCTAATTAGCGTAGTGTAGGTAGGGTTTTATTTTCAAGTTTTTTTTGCTAGAATAAGTATGCTCTCCTCCGCGCTTCATGTGATCGTGAGGATCAGAAAGTAGGGTGACTATGAAGTTTCAGGAATGATAAATTGTTGACAATGAAAAATGCCCAATCCAATTGTTCGTCTTCAATTTCAAATTATATATCTCCATTTCCTAAACAAATTTATTTATTTAAATTGTTTAAATTTCTCTTTTAAATCTAGGAATAATACAAAATAAAAAAAAATAAAAATGTTGTTGTCTTAAACTAGTTTTCTAATTTCATTTATTTTTATTTTTTGATTTTTTAATTTAGAATGCAAATAAAAACAAAATCTTTAAAATAAAAAAAATAAAAAATGCAGAAATTGAACTAAAGATATCTCACAAATTGGGATTTGGGTTCTTATGATTTTTGGACAGGAAGTGCATTACGTTATGATAAAAAAACCCAGTAAATTGCAGGTCAACATAGTACACAGCTTTCGAGAAAATCAATATAGTCACCTTCAACCATTTTTCAGTTTTCTCAAAAACTGTGATGTGGGTATTGTTGATTTTCGGCGTGTAGAAGGATTCAGAACATAGGAACCTACCTACAAACTTTCAGCTCAATCCAGTTCATCATTTTTGATAAAATCACATTTTAGTTTCGTTGTTACACCCTGCAAATATACTCCTGTAGCAGCCTGCAACGAAAAAAATAATAAAAACATTTTAAAAGAAATTAATATCAAAATAATATGTTATTGTAACGATGTCTAAGAGATCTGATTTGTTGGGTGGAGGTCGTGGGATCCACGCCACTATTTCAGCCACCTTCTTCTTCCATAATCTGCCAAATTAAATTCCCATTGCATGCCACAATAAACTTGCATGGTCTAGTGGTAATGCGTTGGAGTTGTTGCTATAAATTTGTGACTTCAAATCTTGCACCCACCATTTTTGGGATTAACCCATTTTTTGGGAAAATCCATAACCCATGTCAATGCATATCTTCCACCTTAGCACCATCTGCTACAATTTTAAAATAACAATAAATAATAAATATAACAAATTAAAAAATAAATAAAACTTTAAAACAAAATCTTTCTAGTTTACTTAATTTTTTTTATTTTTCTAGTTTATTTAGTAATAATCACATTTATAAAAATAAATAAATAACTCAAATCAAACATTCTAAAAATAAAAAATTGCAAATGGATTTTCACATTTCCTGAAAACATCATTGGAATCATGTTTTTTATCTTTTTATGCTAAAATTATTGTGAAGTCACTTCACCAGGTATTCACGAAGAGGATTGTAAAAAATGCACTATCACCAACCGGTAAAAACACATTTTATTTATTTTTCATTTGGTTGATAGTATTAGTACTCATTTTATTTATTTTTCACTTTTTGTTTTCGATATTCTCACACTATTTGTTGCAGATTAATGCTAACATTTAATAGGTTCAAAGACGATCAAATTTTATGCTAAAGTGATTATCAAAGATCACAAAACTTTTGAAAAAAAAAAAAACATGTCTTACACATCATGGCATTTGTTGTTACACAAAAACGTTTTCATAAACCCATTTGCATCATGAATGTATTCCTCCATTTCTCCTTCAAAGCAGATTGGTCATCCCTGTGTTGAAGCCCATCTTCCATTGAATTATCCTTCATGACTTCACACATGCCTATCTTTTTGAGTCACATATATCTCTTTATCTTTTTCAGTTCATTTTTCCTTATCAATAAAACTATCCAACTCCCTTTCCATGACTACATTGCCTTTCCATACAAACTATTACTACTGAGATATCTTCATTTATTGCCTTTCCATACAAACTATTACTACTGAGATATCTTCATTTATAGTCCCGCCCACTCTTTTATCAACTGCTGACTGATGTTGATTCCCTATATTCACCTTTTCAACATGTCTTTCCCCATCGACCTCAACTCCTTATCCGGGATATAGACTAGAGTCCATTTTGAGTACCTGGAGGCTTGCATGCCTTAATGGAAAGTTCTCTCACTGACAATCATGGGAATACATCAATGTCCCTTGATCGTCATATCTTGCAAGTGTCTCAACATCATCTCATTCATTCGCACTTCACAAAATGTACTCAGATACCTTGGCACTCATTGACATCAATGATGAGTTGCCTTGCATTGGTTAATGGCATTCATCTTTGGTCGGTAATCCAATGACTTCTCTTCATGCTCGACACCGACACATCCATTCGCATGATTAGAATTGTACCATCATGTTTAGCAGCGAGTGAATACTGTACACTTTTCATGACTCTATCAACAGTTATAGAAGCATGACTACAACTATCTGAGAGTACTACAGTTACACTTTCACACTTTCTCTTTTCCATGATTCATTCAACAATAGTTCAGATTCCTCCACTTCACATTCTCTGATCCAGCCGACAGCAGTCACCGCTACAACAACAATCACTTTTCACATGATCCTGCAGTAGTGACATCTTCCATGCTCTAGCAGTCGCATCAGCCATATTCCTATTGCATAGTTCATCAACATTTTGAGTAAGTGGAGGTATGCTATTTTCTAAACTTTAATCATGTAATTTCTCAACTGCTAGCAATGAATAATTTGGAAAATTCCCTCACCAAGTTCCCTTTCCTTTTCACTTCCACAACTTATTCCACGTTGCATGAGGACATGCAACAAGTTAATTTGGGGGATATGGGACTTTATTCACTATCATCACTCCATTTTTCCACTACCATCATTCCATTTTTCGTTTCATTTACCATTTATGAACATTTCTTTTCCAACGATACTTTGTTGCACTTTGCTTCATAAGAATTGTTATACATATTGGCATGATTCACACATATACAAAAAAATGGATTTCTTATGCTTAGTGATGTTTTCCTTATGCAGATTGATAGCATACATTTTACAGTAAGAATACAGATAAATTATTATCATAACAACAAGAGAACAAATAACAAAATGAATGTTGTTAACACAAGAACCAATATTCTTTATATTCATGGTTGTCACACAAGAACCAACCATAAGAAAAATGTAAGTTGTTACTCATGTAAATCCCATCCTGGAAAACATTCATTATCATCACTCAATGCCAACATTCAGATGACAAAATTTCTTGAGAAGATCCATGCATGGTTGCATGAGGGCATGCAACAAGTTAAGTTGGGGGGTATGTTGGGGCTCAAAAATGTCCTATTTCCATCCATCTTTCCCTTCGTCATTCTCCACATTTCATCGCCCCATTAACCTTTCACAATATCATTTCCATAAATATACTTGGGTTTCACCTTATTGTTCTCCACTTTATTCATTTTAGTATTTAAAAGGAATTTGTGATTAAATGTTAGAAAATTGGCATGTTTTCGTATATATCTCAAATATGTGTGAGCTTTGTAATGTGTAAGAATATGAGAAGGATTAATTCAAAAGGACTTATCGAATACTTCCTCCACCATTTCAATATTTGAGGAGATAATGCAAGCCCATTCCAAGGAGAAGATCATGGAGATTTGGTTGGAATATCTTATCCAATATATATGAGAGATATGTGTGAGGATTTGAAGGGATTATATTTTGTAATAATGTGAAATGGATTGAGAGGAAAGTGGATCTGTAATAATGAGATGGTTATCTTATCTTCAAGGCTCTCATGTATAAAAGAGAGTGCTCTCTCTTCGTGAGGATTCAATAGGAATTAGAGGATTCAATTAATTAGAGTTATTTTGTAGTCATTTAATGGTAGTCATTATGATTCAAAAGAGAAATGGATTTTGAGCTTTGATTCATCGTTTTGGTTTTCATGCTTTCATTATTCTTTTATAAATATTGATTTGATTATTATTGCTTCATTGGTGAGAACTCTCATATGTTGTTATGCCATTCAACTCTTCACTTGTTGTATGTGATTTTCCTTCATGTAGTTCTCCATTTATAGATTAATTTCATTTACACAATTTCCCATTCCTAGATTAATTTCATTTACGCAACTAGATTAATTCTATTTCAGTCATGTGTTAGATTAATGATTCTATTTTAGTCGTGTGTTAGATTAATGATTCAATTTCAGTCCTGTGTTAGATTAATGATTTTATTTCAGTCGTGTGTTAGATTAATGATTCAATTTCCATTGTAGCTTAAACATTAGATTAGATTAGTTTCGCTTTAATCTTGCATATACTTTGCATGTGCTTCGTCATTTTACAAACCCCGGGTTGAAAAATTAGATAGTTGGGAAAGTACTACAACTCAATTAATACAACATTAGTTTGGCTCAATATAACGACTATCGTTCGCTTGTCACGATTGTTTTTCCTTTTGTTTTTCATTTGAACGGAACGATTGTTGTTGCTTTTGTTATGATTGTTGTCCCTTTACAGGGGTTGCATCTCTAGAGAATGGTTATTGAAAACGGAAGGTAAGAACCTATGTAGGCAACAAGTAAAACACTTGTGTCAGCGCCTACCTTTGGATGATGCATAGAGGTTATATTTTAATACATCTTTAGAGACGAACACATGTGAAGGGAGATATCAAGTTGTTTATTTTTCTGATTTTGTTCTACTATCACATTTATGACATCATAAGCTAATCAACATCCCTTACTACCTACTTCAATCCCTACATAATATGGCTCAATTTGTTAAGACATCGAAGCACCCCATGAACTGTCTTTCAAGTCATAGACTAATAGGATTGTTGATTCATAACAGAATGGGAATTCCTAATGACCCATTACCTGAGCCAATTCTTGTGCATGTTGTTACAACCGACCCAGAAAAGTCAAACCCTGTACCCTCGACTACACCAGTAGTTAACACCTCGACTGTAACTGCCTGCAAGTCAACTTCGAACACCAAACGCAAAATCCAAAGCACCTCTCACACCGCTCGAAAACGCCTTGATATTCTTGAACCAGAACAGTTAAACCCTCTGCCCTCAGTGGTGTTTGAGCCAACAGTTGACAGCGAAATTCTTGGACCAAATCATGAGCCTCAACCCTCTTCTGCAATAGTCGTGGTTCAGGAACTCCCTCAGACCCTTAGAGATAAGAAAAGGAAATTCCTTCCTTCTGTCTCTACACTACCTAGGATAATAACTAGGTCAGAGAGATCCACTATAACAGTAGCTCCAACATCCACTGCAACTGCAAGTATCTCGATTCCTTCTCCTGTGGCACCAACAACAACTCAAAATTCACATGTTGTTGTAACAACAGTTCCAGTATCTACTGTATCTTCCAATGAATCAATTTTGTTGAAAAGTCAACAAGAAACATGTGTCTAATTTACTTTTCCCTTAGATAAATTGGACAATAAATATTAATCTATTATCTCATAATTACTTGAAATAATTAACTGAAATGGAAAATTAGTTAACTATGGGAGGTTCGAGTTCAAAGGTTGGCTGGTAAGACATGGAGGTGGCTTGAAGTTGTAAAAGAGTTATAAGTGTAGTTATGAGATTTGTGAAGTAGTTTAACCCAGCTAAGTGAGTTAAGCCCAGTTGTACTAGTTGTAACTAAACTTGCACTAGTGAGAGTTCAGTGAATTAATTATTAATTAATTCAAAATTAGTGAGCTCAAATGCAACTGAAGGTTCACCACGATTAACTACATGCATGCCAGATCCAGTGGAGACCCAATTGAGATAACAAGTGAAAGGGACAGTTTGGCTATCAGTTGTGATTTGAGTGAGAATTCTAATTGCAGGGATTGTGCAGAGAAGGCAGGCTGTCTGGAGACAGAATTGGCACATGTATTTGCTGAGTTTTGTATGAAAGTGTGAGATGATTGTATTTTAATGAGAGATCTTGGATTAGAGTTTTGTATGAGATTGTTTCATGATCCATGATATACATAATATACGATAGTGGATTTTTTAGCTTTACGTATTCCCGGAAAAACGTTTGTGTTATGTGTTCTTGATATTTCACTTTGTGATCGTGGTTTAATTTCCGCAAGAATAATAATAGAAGCGATTATGTATTTAACAATGGCATATAATTGTTAGATCAATATAATCATAGGAAATACTTAATTTGTATTGAAATTTCTACAAATTCATCCAGTCGACTGTCCATCTAGACGAGAATCTCAGAAGAGAATCGACAGAAGAAACCTTCCTAGTGCTGCAACAATAGTTCAAACCCCTATTATCACTGCTACTGAATTGCCTCAGAAAAAAAAATCTAATCCTACAAGAAGATCTATGAGGGGAATCAACAGGGTTGTACCAGATGCTGCCACAGAGTGTCCTCAGTCTTCTCATACTTAGAACCTACTAGAATTTATGGAGCTACGTATTCCAGGTTTCACGTTGTGCAAGGAATTTCAGGCTACCATTTTATCATTACATGAGGAATGTACACGAGTTACAACATAATCATCGGCTCTTCTTGATGATTTTGTGCATCCCTCGATGACTAATAAAGTACAGATTCTACCAGACCCTAGCATTCCATAATTTCCTCCCTGTATATTTGTTGAAGAACGCCCTCCTTCTTCTTGTCGGATTATTGAAGAACACCCTTCCTCTCCGAAGCCCACGAAAAAGAAAGACAATGTTTATGTCTCTACTTTACCTAGGAGGAGAACTCGCTCAACAAGGTCTACTACAGCAGTAGTGGGATGGATGGATATGGAACATGCAATACCCATTCTTCGTCCATTACCCTCCATTACTATAGAGACTTCTACACAAGAACCAGTCCCCTCAGATGACATGGTTTTTACACAAGAACCAGCTACCCAGGAAGAGACTGTTCAACAAGATAGCACCATCCCTAAATTAGCTATTACACAAGAACCATCTATCCAAGAAAAGACTATTCCACAAGAATTAGTCAGGCCAGAATCAACTATTGCACCGGAACAAGTCCTAGGTGTATCTTCCACACAAGAACCAGTTACACAAACTTGCGAGGATGTGCCACTTGCTCAACTTTTTTCTCAAATTGAGAAGAATATCCAGGACACAACAATTTCTAGGATTACTGAACTATTAAAAGAAAATTATAGCCTCAAAGAAGAGTTGGCTTCCTTAAGGGATGAATTATAGGTGGCTTGTCAGAATGATCCAGAGGGGATGGCCTTAAACATATCATCACTTAGAAAATATATTATGGACCAACATAGAGAGCTCATGTGCTCTGAATGTGGTAATATCTATTTTGAGGCAGGCTATAAAATAGTAAAAGTACCAGTCACTGGTCATCCTGAAGAACCAGTCAACCTCTCAGTTAAAACAAAAGTTTACCTTACTGCTCCATAAGAACCAGTAAGAAAGAGGATATCCCTACGTAATAGAATAGTTGATGGTTCACCAGCAGCTAAAACAAAAGAACCTATGTTGCACTCTGTTCTTAAAGACAAGGCAAGAAGGAAATTTTTTTGAGCTAATAGATATTGGGGGTACACACAGTTTTGCATACAGGCACTTAACAAATTGTCTTATCAGTTTACATGGGAGGAGTCATCTCCCTACTTCAGATTCAGTGACAGGTTTGAAAGTGTTTTTGCATGAGGACATGCAATGTCTTCAGTTGGGGGGCATGTTAGGACCCATAAATGTCCCTTTTTCACTGTATCTTTTACCCTTTCAAACTTATAATTCCTATGCTAAATGCCTATTTTAATACTACCAAGACCCATTTTCCTAAGGTATGAGTCATTAATCTTGATTTGATATTCTTATTTATTTAACACGTTTGATTGGTAGTATTTCTCATATTTTACCCATAAATGCGCAACTAATGATCAAAATGTGTAGAACATCCAAGACTTAAAGAAATATCATTGTTGTTACACCAATTTTTACAGTTGTGTGCTATTCTTGCATGTTGTTACATGACTACAACAATCACACACCTTTCCTGGAAGTTGTCACACTTGCTGCAACAGACGCCCACTTATCCTAGAAGTTGTTACACCGACTGCAACATATGTGCACCACTTCTAAAAGTTGTTACACTCACTGCAACAGATGGCCACCGATCTTGAAATTCGAATCCTAAAGAATGATCCTCTATTGTTACAGGTTTTGTCTCATGTTGATGCTTTGTCCAGATTTGATGAATATGGCATATATCTTGTATCTTATGAACAACTTGAGAATATGGGATTCACAAGGCTTCTCTGAGTCCATTTTGAACTAAATGACTCTAACTTTAAATAACAGAGCTTTTGTAATCATTAACAATGGATATTAGTTGTTGAATTGTGAAGTAAAGTGAAGCAACTTGTAATTGAACAATTTTGGTGATTTTAATAAAGAAGGAAACTTGAGTTTCTCCAACCTACTATGATCTCTTTGAGTGGATTCAGTGAGAAGGAAAGGACCCACCTTTCTCATAGACTCCCCTTTGTTTTGGTGTTTTAGATTAGCTACTTTTATTTATGTGAATAACTTGTTAGCATTCTTAGATCATAATTGTTGTTACAGTTCAGTTCTGTCAAATACGCATTAGTGTGTCTCATGAGAATCAAAATTCAAGTGTTGTATACTACTAGAGAATTGTCTTTTTGTACTAGATAAAACTTTTCTTTCAACAATAAGTAATTAGAGGTGTGAATTGACTCCCTGCAACTAAAGTAGATTTCCTTTCTACAATTAGCATATAATTCCTTTCTGCAAGAATAAAATAGAAAATCAGAATAAGATAAATAATCTAGGATTCTTATACACTCATCAATCTAGATTTCAATTAAGCAAGCACAATTTCAATCCTGCAGCAGTAGATTAGAACTCCAGTTGTGTCAACAACTTGTGCTAGTGTTTAGTTTTCCAAAAATCTCTTTTCTTTCAATACTGCAACTTGATTAATGTTTTCTTTCATCAATCTAGCATAGACTGTGCACGATTATCTTGCAATAACAAAACTTCCTTGGGTTTGACAATTTATATTGAACACCTTAATTATCTATTTATTTAGACAATTAAAGTGCCCAACAATGACCATATCTGTCCATAATGTTCAAGACACTGCTACACAAATGTCCATAATTTTGACTCATATGTCACTGTACTATCATGAAGTACTACTACAATTGATTAATCTATCATATTGTACTTCTGCTAACTGAATGCACTGAATCTGTTTACTCAAATTCTGCAAATTGCTCGAAGGATGGTTCTCTAGTCTGTCTCAGCTACTGCATAGACTCACCCTGTCTATTATTCATATTATCTGAGAGTCTCGAAGCCATATGGTTCAGAACAATTCCTGCTCTGAAGTGTATTCATCATCATCTTCATTAGTAGATTCATCATCTCTCTAAGATCTGACTTCTTTCTTTTTGTCTATGGATTCATCTTTCACTACAGTGCCTAAAAGTACAATCTCTTGAACATGTTCCTTATTTACCTGTCCTTATTTTCTTTCAATTATTTTCCAAATATTTTTGTATCTGACATCTTTCCTTTTCTCTGTAGAATTTTATTCATTTCGTTTTATTTCTCATCTTGCGATCTCTGGGACTTGGTCTTTGTTCATCTGTTCTTCATGTTTTGAACAACCACTGTCAACATACCAACCATGCTTCTTTTCCTTAGCTTATAGAGTGAGTGTGCATTCTTTATTTTTTTACTGATTTTGCTTTCTTATCCATGTTCTCTTCCAAGGCTCCTGTCTGTGACTATTGTTGTTCTTTTGTGGTTCTCTAGGAGAGACTGTCATTCTCCAATCTTTGGCCATGTGTCCAATGTTATTTCACTTATAGCATTCCACTTCATTGCTCAATGATTCAAACTTGTTTTAGCTTCTTCTCTGTGTTTCACTAGGATTTCTTGGATAACCATTTTGTGTATGACTTTCAAAGTTGTTTATGTTCTTGCTATTAGGTACGCAATTTACAGATTTATGTCCAAAATTTTTGCATGCATAACATAAACCCAAAAAGATAGTTTGATACCTAGGAGTTGAATATCTTCTAAAAGGAGTTACTCTTATGAATCCTTCTTCTTCTCGAGGCCTATTTGTTTCTGTCATTCATTGATTCTGAATCTGAATCTTCTCGGTGGAGGAGTGTCCCTGTAATCTTCCTTGTAGGTCTTCCTATCCCTTTTGATTGTTTCTGCATAACCTTTTCGATATGTTTCTTGTTTTGTTTCTTTGGATCTTGATCCATTTTCTGTCTGATTGTATCCAATTATGGACTTGTCATGATTAGGCCTTTAACTGTTGATAATTTCATCCAAAACTTTTGAGTTATTCTGCATATTTTTCTTTTGAAGATCCTTTTTCAATGTGACAATCTCTGCTTCCAAATTTCCAATGATCCTATCTCTTTCTTCTAACTTTTCTTTGAGTTCTTATTCAATTATTTTATATTCTTCTATTTGATCCTTCAATTCCGTGATGATCTACTCTAGTTCTTGAGTGTCTTCCTTCTTGTCTAGTTCTGATTGTAGCTTCTTGTTTTTCCTCTTTTCTCTTCTTATAACTTCTATGGTAGTCAACAATTCTTATTGGTAGTTAGCTTTTGCCTCTTCATATTCTTATTTGGTGTATTCTTTATCAGAGTCTTCTACTTCTATGAATAGAACTCTTTCTGTCTCACTGTCACTGAATTCATCTTCATCTGATGAGGATATGTCTTCTTTGGTGCATAAGATTTTCTTGAAAAAATTATTTATGGTTCCTTTGCCTTTATATGTTTGTTTTCTATTTGAGTAATCTTCATCATTCCCCTTACTTTTCTTATGACGAAATTTGTTAGCAAAATGACCAATACCATCACAATTAAAAAAAATCAATTGGATCTTACATTTATATCTACCGTTGGTTCCCTTGTTCAATCTCTTAACAAAATTGGTCATTTCTTCATCATCTTCCGAGATGTCACTGTTGTTGCTATGTTCTTTTTATTTTTGCTTTCCCTTTTGCTTTGACCTTTTGGATTCTGTGAAATTTTCTTCTTTTATATCTAGATTTTCCTGTTCAGTTATCATTCCATATGTTGTGAATATTCCATGTAGTTTGTCAATGCTTATTGAGTCTAGATCTTCTCTTTGTTCTAGTGTTGATATCTTAGGATCAAATCTCGTAGGAAGAGATCTTAGTACCTTTTGAACAATTATAGATTCTTTAATTTCTTCTCCAAATCATATGATTGCATTTATTGTGTCATCAACTCGTAATAAGTAAGCTGCAATATTTTCATCTTCCTTAATCTTTATTTGTTCGAACTGACCTCTGTAAGTTTGAAGCTTTTTTTCTTTGACTTTCGAATCTCCTTCATAAAGATTTTGAAGTTTGTCCCAAATATATTTATCGGATTTACAATACATAAATTTGGTGTATAAAAATTCACCAAGACCATTTAGAAGTGCATGTGTGGCTTTGGTATTATTTTGACCGAGTTTTATTTCTCTTTCACTTGTTGGCAGAACTGTTGGTTATTTGTATCCATCTTCTATAGATTGCCAAATTTCAAATCCCTATGCCTGTATATATGTTTTCATAATTCTTCTCTAGAATGCATACTTATGTCCATTAAACTGTGGTATTCCATGTTTATACATGTTTCTCTCCATGATTTACCTTTCAATGGTTAAACTGATTCTTGAAGGAACCGACTCTGATACCAATTGTTGGATTACTGAGAGGGTGGGTGAATTAGTAATAGACAAATAATCCTTTTTAAGCACAAAATGAAAGTGTTATATCAATGTAGCATTATCATCCAATAGTTGTAGATTAAATAAAAAATGAACAAATGAGAAATCATAAACATACACAGTACACCAGTGTTTTTACGTGGAAACCCAAAGAGGGAGAAAACCATAGAATTCTTTTTCTTATATTTCTTTAAGAATTACATTAATTGGAAGCACCAAATTCTTTTGTTTTCTAGATGCAACTGGAAGGAGGCTCCAACCCCCTAGTTTCTCAGGATACAACCTGAAGGAAGCTCCAACTCCCTAATTCTCTAGCACAACCAGAAGGAGACTATAACCCCCTAGTTTCTTAGGCTACAACCTGAGGGAAGATCCAACTCCCCAATTATTTGGATATAACCAGAAGGAGGATACAACCCCATATGTTCTCCTGATACAACCAAAAGGTGGCTACAACCACCTGTCCTTTCCCCGTCCAACTGCCCTAATGTAGAAGTAGAATGATTGAACCACTGTCACACTATCACTGTGAGATATACTGTTGTAAACCTATACCAATCAACCTGTATTAAACCTATAACAACCTGTACCAATAGCATGTGCCAACATGTACCATACATTAACCTATACCTCAACCTGTACCATAAACAAATGGATCAACCATACACCCAACCTGTACAAATAACATGTCACGATAACCTGTCCAAACAACTTGTAATCAACATGTACCATAAACAAGTGCATCAACCATGCACCGACCTATACCTCAAATTGTACCATCAATGAGTGCATCAACCATGCACCAAATATGTACCAATAATGTATCAAATACACATAAACTATGACTCATCAAGATGTATGAACATCATCAACTATACACCTCATGTATGTGCCAACTCATCAACTACTTGTCTCAACCATGTACCCAACATGTACCTCAGCCAAAATACCTCATCAATGTCATCATCCAAATCTAATTTGTAATTATGTAATATACCTGGTGTATATTATAACATACCTGCAAACCTTCCTTAACTTTAACAACAAGAGACTATCATTTTCATCAAACTTTACTTTAGTTTCACATGACTAATTTTGGATTAGTCAACAACCCTAACTTGAAATAATCATAACTATGTACCTGTAATGGATAAAGATATGAAAATAGTACACAATTTTCTTCAGTTTCATTTATGCAACTCCTCTAGGTTTCACTACTTGGAACCTCTCAGCAAAGGAGTTATAGAAAAAATGGCATACCTTGTTGAATTTTGGATTATTCTAGAGAGAGAAATTGTAGAGAGTGGCATGCACAGAATATTTGTTTTATGGATCTAAAAATGGTACAAATCATACTGCAGACTGTATGCTAACCAATACTTTTGGTATTAATGAATTTGGATATGTTATGAAGAAGTTATGACATTTTTACCCAAAACACTTGTTTTAGACTGGTTTAAGGACTAGCCACAAACCCTATTTTCCACAGAGTGTAACTCCAAAAATACAACGACCCACAAGATGAAATTTTTATCACAACTACTTGGATATGTTTCCTCAAACACCTCCCAATTTCACTATCTGAATCATTATATAAAATACGTTATTGTGAAAATGGTGAGATGACCTGTAAATAACATACATTAGAAAGCATCATCACAATAATTTATCCTCCCTTGAATTTCGGCCTTCTTTACTTCACCTTCCCTTTGAAATTCAGCTTAGATATCCTTTGGTTACCTCAGTCATTTGTAGATATTTAATATTCTCAAGTGTGATTAAAATGAGAGAGCCTTGCCTCTTATTTATACTTTCATGTAGCTTCCTCAAGGGGTTACCTTTTAACTATCTTAACCCACTTCTAACCACTTGTCCACTTAGTAATTTCTCCATTAACTTTATTATTTAAATAATTTATTTTGTATCCACTTTGACTTATAGTACACTCATCACTTCACTTTATTATTTACCTTCTAAAATCTCTTAAACCACTTTCCTTATTTTAGGGCTAACCCACTTCTAACCACTTGTCCACTTAGTAATTTCTCCATTAACTTTATTATTTAAATAATTTATTTTGTATCCACTTTGACTTATAGTACACTCATCAATTCACTTTATTATTTAAATAATTTCTTCTTTTCAACCACTTTGACTAGTTTGACCTTTTGAGGCTTCTAGACGACTCATGAGGGTTCTCCAACTTCACATGGCCATAACTCTCTAACCGTGAGGAGTTATGTGATGTTCCACATACCAACGAAAATGGAATGACATGTACTATCCATCCACAATAGTATTAACTTAAAATATGTTAAAACTTATACTATTATACATCAAACAAACTTGGGTCCATTACCCAAACCTTTGTGCTACCAGAATTCGCTACTGAAATTTCTTCAAGGGTTGACATCAATGACAACCAACCCAAATAATCAACTTAATGTTCCAAAAATTAATTGTTATCCTAGTTCCTCTTCCCAAAATACAAATCCTTAAGTTGTCACAAAAAATCAAATCCAAGGTACGTCAGTCTCTTTTCCTTCATTCAATTATAATGTCCTAAATCAACTAGCTAGTATAAAAGAAGATGTGTCACTCTTGGACATGGTCACCATCCCAGAACAATGACAACATACAAAAAATTACATGGAAGGAAAAACTTATCCTATAGATAGTATATCTAAAAAACTTGATGAAGAATAACCATATGTGAATAGAATAGGTGTAAATAATTTTAGGAACCCTGTAAAAAATACCCATTTTTATATTTCTCTAAAAATTATGGATACGATAGTTCATTGTTGTTTGATAGATGGTGGATATGGCCCTAGCATAATGTCTAAAATTATTATGGAAGAACCGGTTCTCTCTTGTATAAATGAAAATGCAAGAATCATGTTGTCCTATAATAATCAACAACATTCAACAATAGGAGAGATCAAATATCTGACTCTAGTCCTTTATGCTCAAACTGAAATTAGGACCACCCTTAGTATTCAAGTAATTTCTATGCATGTCAGTAACTACTCAATGATTTTGGGTAGATATTGGAATTATTTAACCAATGGTTATTTATCCTTATACTGTTCACATCTATCCATCCCTAAAAATGGAAAGACTATCATTGTTTTAAGGGAAGGGAGAATTTCACCATACATAGAAAAACTTTCTTACCCCATGTAAATTATATTGAGGAAGAGTGTTTACTCTATTTATTTTTATGAGGATGACACACTTTTTTAATATCCAAAATATTATGATGACAGTATGTGACACATGAACTTTGATGGTGTTTTTTCAAGTGAAGGTAACATAGAAGGAATCATATTATACCCTCATGTAGATAAAATTCATAATTTTTCTCATAGACTAGAATTTTTCTGTACAAACAATGTCACTGAATTTGAAGCCTTGTTGTTAGGAATTGAAAATTCATATGAATTAGGTTGTGGTAATCTCACTGTTTTTGGATATTTATAACTTGTTGTAAATCTGGTTAGAAAGATCTATAATCCTATTAACAAGTTTATGAAACAATACACCCAAGTTGTTTGAAATTTGATTTGAAATATTTCATCTTTTAACATTACTCACATCAAAAGGAAATTTAATTCAATGGCTGATAAATTAGTTGTTTTCGAAGCTTCACCTACAAGAAAATTTCTGCCTCAAAGACCTGATTACACCTTTCTATCCTTGTTTCGACCTCATATTCCTAAAAATGAGGATTCATGGAAATTTTTCCTTTTATTCGAAATTAGTCGTATAACCCGAAGGAAATAGTTTCTATCAAATATAACAATATTCCTAAGGTCTTAACTCCTCTCGAAAGATAATTCTCTACTAGTGATGCTAATAACAATAAATATCGAAAAGAAGAGGATTCGAACTAGAAAATAGGAGATATCATTGCTATGAAAATTGGAACTCCAAAAATTCTAAAAATAGGAGCCCAATGTTCAGAAGAAGAAAAAATAAAATTCATGGATTCATTCCATGAATTTGTAGATGTTTTTTCCTAGGCTTATAAGGATCTTCACGTTTTTTATCCTAGTGTCATCCAACATGCTATTACAATTAAGGAAGCACAAAATATAGTTAGACAAAAGCATCGACCCATCAATCTTGTGTTTGAATCCACTATCAGAAAAGAAGTGGAAAAATTATGGAATGCTCATATTATCTTCCTAGTCAAATACTCTAAATGGGTATCTAATCTTGTTTCCATACAAAACAAGACTTGTGAAATTGGATTGTGTGTATTTTCGTGCATTAAATAGAGATAGTGTTAAAGATAAATTTCCACTTCCTAATATGTAAATGATTTTTCCGCAAGTTGCAGGATATCAAATGATTTCCTTACTCAATGGTTTTTCTAGATATAATCAAATCAGAGTTAAAAGGGAAGATAGATATAAAACCACATTTACAACTCGATAGGGCACATTTTCTTATGAACGAATTCCATTTGGAATATCTAATGAAGGTGATACTTTCAAAAGAGATATGAAAATAGATGTTGATGATCTAATGAGTAAGATAATCCAAATGTATCTGGATGATTTGACTATTTATTCTAAAATTCAATTAGATCACTTTGATCATCTTAAAATGGTCTTTTTACGATGTAGAAAATTTGGCATTAATCCTTCGAAATATCTTTTTGGCATTACTCAAGGTAAACTTCTCAGTCATATAGTGTCAAATTCAATAATCAACATTGATACTAAGAGGGTTACCACAATTTTAAATCTTTCAACACTCACATCTAAAAAAAAGATTCATTCTTTCATGGGTAGAATAAATTTTCTTACAAGATGTGTTCCTAATTTCGTTGTAATGGTTAAGCCTATTCATAACGTGATGAAACATGATCAATAATTTTATTGGACGAAATATGTCAAAAAGGATTTTGTAGGGATTAAAAATAAAATCAGTTCAACATTGGTTTTGGTGAAGTTGGATTTTAATAAAGAATTTATCATTTATACAAAGTCAACAGAACAAGCAATTTTTGTTGTGCTTCTACAAAAATATGGTCAAAATAATGAACATATTGTAGTTTACATGTGTCAGGGCTTATCTAATGATGAAATCAAGTAATCTTTTATCGAAAAACATGTTTTTTTCTCTTATCAAGGCTATAGAGAATTTTTTGCACTTCATTCTTGGCAAGCACACACTAGTAAAATTCCATACCCCTATTGTTAAGATTCTTCTTTCACAAACTCACCTTTATGGAAAACTTGCACATTGGCTTGCAAATATTCAAGAACATGATCTAACATTTTCCACTTCAAACACTATCAGGGGACATAACTTAGCACTTCACTTGACTCAACACCCTGAACAAAGTGAGTTTTCTGAAAATGATGAAAATGCATTATCAAAATTGTTCTATATAGAGAATAAAAATATGGATCTTGCTAAGAACCCATGGTATAAGGACATTGTATATTACTTGAAATTTAAAAATTTTCCTGACTATCTAGAAACTCATCAACGCAGGAGGCTACGTCTTGAAGCCTATAAATATATGATTTTGGGAAATTCTTTATTTTGAATATTTGTTGACAGATTTCTTTTACTGTGTATATATGATGTGACAACCCAAATAATTTTGAAGGAAATTCATGGATCAAAATATTCAAATATTCATATCATTGGTCATTTTCCAGCAAAATCCACTACTTTGAAAATATTGAGAACATTGTATTATTGTCCTTTCATTTTTAAAGAATCTTTCAAATTTACAAGGGCTTGTGATGAGTTTCAAAAATTCTCTACTAAGGAACAATTTGTTTCCATGCCTTTGCAACATGTTCTTCCTAATTTTCCATTTTTAAATGGGGCTTAGATTTCATTGGCCCTATCAATCCTCAATCTTTTGTAGGAAATATTTTCATATTGACAACGACATATTACTTTACCAAATGGACTGAAGCTTCACCTTTTAAGCATGCACAAGATGAACAAGTGATCTCTTTCTTGGAATATAATATATTTTCCGGTTTTGGTCTTCCTCTTGAAATCATTTGAGATAATAGGCCAATGTTCATCTTTGCCAAGTTCATTCAATTTCTTACTAAACTTGGAGTGAAACACTTTACTTCTTCTACTGATTACCTACAAGGAAATGGGTAGGTTGAATCCACTAATAAGAAATTAATAAAAATATTAAAAAATATTATAGATGATAATCCTTGTTAGTGGCACAGACTTCTCACATATGTACTTTGGCTGGATCAAACCACCACTAAATATATCACTGGCCATACTCCATTTCAACTTTTATATGGTCAAGAAGCTATTGTGCCTGTAGATATTGAACTCACTTCAATTTGATTAACATTGTAGGTTGAATATTTAAACACATCATATATTTCTCAAAGAATAAATTCTTTGATTTCCCTAGCAGAAAAACAAATCATGCTTTAGAAAATATAAGAAAAATGCAGCAAATTGTTAAAAAGTATTTCGATAAAAAGGCTAAATCTTCTATTTTTGAGGTTGATGAAAAGGTGCTTCTTTGGGATTCTTCTCACACTGAAAAAGGGAAGCACTAAAACTTTAAAAATCTTTGGCTAGGTCCATACAAAATTGCCTCTATCATAAGTAATAATTCATATTTTCTAAACGACATGAAAGATAAATTATTTTTGTACATGACGATTGTCTCACATTTGAAACATTATGTTGATCAAGATGGTTTTGATTGACCAAATTTTAATGCTTCTTGTATACAATTTCTCTATTTATTTTCTTGTTTGTACATCTAGTTTCCTTTTGCTCAGTTTTATAAAAAAACATTATTGGCATTTGTTGAATCGAATTAGTTTATTTTGAGTTCATTTCCACTATCATTGCAACTCTATATTTGACCAATTCTTTGAAGTCTATGAGAACAAAATGAAACAAATGATCTTCTTGGGTCTATAATGCTACTTATGTAGCCGTTACCATAATTAGTGATTCTTGTTGATATATGAAGTATTAAGCTTTTCCCATCTCTTCTTTTTCATTATTCCCTCCATATTATTTTCTTGCAAGAGTTTATCAGAGAAAGTCAATAGTTTTGATGCAAGAAAATCCAGATATTCATTAGTTCTCGCCAATTCAAAAAAAAATGTACCATGTGGAGTCACCAAATGTTGACTCAAAAAATTGCCAAATAAGTCACCAATCTTGCAAATGGTTGTGGGGCACAATTCAAAATTTCATCTATTTATCTATGATATAAATATCTAACTATATGTGGGATCCCCTAGAGAAGAAAAGAGAATGTTTAATTTCAAATATTTATCATTGTTAATATAGGGAGAATATATGACAGTTTCACCTTCTTCCTTTGTGTTAAATTATGAGCTACATTCATGTTTTGATTGAGAAAGAAAGAAAAACATTGTGTTAATAAAACTTAAAATTTTACATATTGCATAGTATTTACTCATCGAATTTTGCAAAGTTGTGATATTGAAAAATAAGAAATGGGATTCATTGTGGGATCATAAGTCTTAAAGATATTCTCCCATTCCTAATGCTCACAACGTCTCACAAGGAAATAAGCATAAGTGATTAAAGTTCCATACATGGCATGTTTGGAAAAGGGTGGTTGAATTATTTTATACACATATGGTATAATATATGGTTTCCATATACTAAAATTTGCATACAATTTCAAGTGCCATCGTATATATCCAATGTTTGTTTGGTTCTATGTGAAAAGGGTGGCACATGTTTGCTAAGGTTTTAATGTGTTTGGTTCTATGTGAAAAGGGTGGCACATGTTTGCTAAGGTTTTAATGTGTATTGCATATGGTACATTACACTCAACATTGACGTTGTATATTTCCGCCATCTTTTGACTTAAGGTTTCAGGTGGGAATATATCTATGCAATACTTGTTTAACTTACAATGAATGTGGTTTTATGGAAAAGTTGGGACAGTGAAATTTGATGGAAGGTCATCATTTGAGGTCATCAATGGATTAAGTGTTAATGCACGTTAGTTCTCTTGGGAGAACATGAGGTCCCATGAATTGAATGCATTGGATGCCAACACTTTGATTGAGTTGTCATTCGAATGTTCTAGAATTTTTCTCCTTGTTTTTTGAGTTTGTTGCTATGGAATAAGCAGAGCTATTCGATCTTGGCTGAAAATGTTGTTTCCACTAAACAATTTTTTTTGAAATGGAAATAACGCTACAAGAAAGGTATGTAACCTAGCACTAGACCCATAAAATGCATGATTATATTTGTGATTATAATTCGGAAAGTGAGCTATTTTTGGTCATGAATGAGCTTGGTGTGTGCTTTTAACTTATGATCATTCATTTTTAAGGGTATCTTACTGTCATACAAAGATAATGCAATTTGTTTTTGTTCCCTTTCGGTTAACTTTCAAAACCCTAGGGTTTTTTTCAATTCTTTGCATGTTTAAGGAATAATTGAAATGAAGGAATCTTCTCATATCTCGAGAGCCTTAGAATTTAATAACATTTCATTGAGTCTGCAAATGTGAAGGAATAAAATACCGTCTTGAATCATTTTCCTTCATCTTATGGGTCATTGAAAAAATTGAGGATAGTTATGCATTTCTTGTGACTTCCGATTATTGGAAGTTTTAGTGCTATGTTTGAGAAATAACTCGATTTCTTGTTTAGAAAAATGTCGACTCTGTAATTCATAACTATACATTATTCATTTCCTTGAACTGGTGTATTCAAATAAATAAGGTACAATATGGTTGATCTTTTTGTTGAAGTTTAATCCCAAAAATCTGTGGGTATATACTCGAGTTCGATTTTATTATTTGCTTAAAAATGATGACATAAACAAGTTTATAATTACACCCAATTTTGAGCTTTGTTGTTCGAATATATATATATATATATGATAGTGATATAATTTTTAATGATACATTCATTGATTATTTTTTGGATTANTTCAAATAAATAAGGTACAATATGGTTGATCTTTTTGTTGAAGTTTAATCCCAAAAATCTGTGGGTATATACTCGAGTTCGATTTTATTATTTGCTTAAAAATGATGACATAAACAAGTTTATAATTACACCCAATTTTGAGCCTTGTTGTTCGAATATATATATATATATATATATATATATGATGGTGATATAAAT
>SNQJ01S0017668.1:136728-164892 GCA_010110895.2 Picea sitchensis | reverse complement strand
TAGAGTTCTTCAATGTTGTCCTTATAAGTTAGGAGGTTTAATTTACTATTTAAATCCTTTAAGAAAATGTCAACTTTACTTTTGTCAAAGAGAAAATTCCTTTGATTATCATAATTATCTTCAATGGTGCTCCTATGCATGGACAATTTTAGAGTTAGGGTTAAAGGTTTATGATAAGAGTCATGCTCATGGTCATTTAAAAGGTCAAAAGTTGTTATTTGGTTGGAAACGGGGATATCAGATATCACATAATATACAACACTACTACCTATCCCATGAATACAAGTCATTTGGTTGGAGTTTGGCCACTTCATTACTCAATTGCAAATTATTAGGTCTTGAGAGTTGTAGAGCTTGACCAACTCAGTACCAAACAAATTCTTAATTAGGTATTTAGAGCTTCTTTTGTAGGTATTAGATAAAACAAGGTCGTCATCTAGACATAAAGAATTATGGTTGGAGTCATCACTTAAAAGAATAGCTTGTTTAGTTGCAGTCCTAGCCTTAAAGTCTCCTAGCAGGAGCATATTACCTTCATTTTTGAAATTATAAATATCTTGCTCTAAATTATTATAGGGACAATTTTTATCTAGGTTATTTTTCTTATAAAAAGTAGAATTAATATGTGCAAAATAACAAATTTATATATACATCTTCTTAGCATTGGTGTCTAAATTTTTTATCCAAATGTATTGATTAAGAGGGTCAATATTTTGAAGTTGAATGTGAGGAGAAATTATTTTTCTAATATAACAAGCTATGCCTCCTATCCCTCTATGGTGGGATTTTTTGTTCCATGTTGGCCACAAGAAAAATCCTTCTATGTTAGGGACCTTAGACTCCTCATGCTCCCAAGTTTCAACTAGACAGATAATATCAATATCACTCAAGATCCAACTTATCATAGGACCTTTGTGCCATGGAAAGCCACAAAAATTCCAAAAAAAGATCCCAAGTGTCCCAAATTCCTATTTATTATTATCCTTCTGGTCTCTATCCCCAACAATAGCTTTTCGATTTCTAATTATTGCCCATTTTTCTTCTTTCCTGTCTTCTTTTACCTTTTGAACTTCCTTCCTTAATTCAACTTGGTCTTCGGGAATGAGGTATTGTTATGAGTTATGGACTATGTTGACTATTGAGTATAAATGTAGTGTCTTGGTATTAAAACAAAAATGTAATTGATTATTTAGAAACTATAGTGTTTTATTTTGTATAACACGACCAAATCCCCTCATATTACCATTTTCCATGAGTTATTACTTCAATTCATATATTCATATATAATTTCAAAATGTCATTTATTCTCCCTCTATTATATTAAATTAAACATTTTCTTTATCAATTGGTTTTATGAAGGGACAACGAAGGCATATTTTATTTAACAAAGGAAGAGAGTTTTAAGAGATTGTGATAGATGGACCATGTGGGGCTGATCAGGGCCAATTCCCTCATATACTCATTTTTCATAAGTTATTCCCATCTCCCAATTTCACATCAATCCAAATTTCCCCCCTTGAGGCATAAGGAATTTATTGGATGATACAGGACTAGTAATGATGGTTTAAGCTCGACAAGGTACGTATAAAGTGATTATTGCTGACAGTTGGATTTGTAAAATAATCAATTATGGATGTAATGTTGTTTTGAACATGTATCATTACTTTCCTTATCATAATTCCATTTTTCATACATTACAAATCCCCTCATATTCTCAAATTTCATTAAAATTCCCATGTTCTTAATGATAATTACTTGTGTAGAATGATGAAGTGATTCAAAGAAGAACCACTTTATTTTGATGAACCCTCTTATATGTCTTAGTTTCTTGAATGTTTTTATTGTTGTTAAACAAAGCTATTTCCAAATTATTTTTATTGCAAATGGTATTTGATGTCTCGATTGTTATTGTTACATATTCTAACTTATCCTTGTACTTATATACGAGTTTCTTCAGTAGAGGAAGTCATGGAAGAGGAAACAGGGGTAGGGGAAGAGGAAATAGGGGTAGGGGAACAATTCCTAATGATTGTTGGGGAAATAAAAGACTTCATTTCTCAATCCAATTCGATGTTGACTCTGAGGAATTTAACCATCTCTTGCAAGTAGGTTTCCTTACCTTAGCAGGACAAGGTGCCTTTAAATGAAATCCTCCACCAGAAAGGCCACCCTTCCAACCTCATCATATCATCTTTGGTATTCATGTATGGCCACATGTAACCCTACCTATTGTGGTCCTAGCCAATGATGTTGTCAACCCCCTTCAAAACCAAGTTCAAGGATGGCGAATGATTTCATTACCATTAACTCCTCCACCTAAGTAGTATGCCATGCATATTAAATTATAATATTCTCATGCCCATCCAACCTAGCCACTAAAAAAGATAAATTCAAAAATGCAAGTAGCATAACCTAGAAAAGGAAAACAACCTTCCCACTCTGTAAACTTTGATCAATCAATGACTTCTTCACACTCGGTTACCTCTCATTCCTAACACCCCAAACATGAAGATAGACATATTCCTATTGGAGATATGCATCCATAGGCATCAATGGTAAAAGGTAAACCAATTGTACATACAAATTCATAGGTCATGAAGGTAACAAAAGAAAAAGAAAGTGAGCAGGGGAAAACTACCTCACATAAGAAATGTGACTTTTGATTTCATAGTGTTATTTTGATGACGGTTTTGTTTCTAGAGATAAATATGGTTATTTTTTTTGAGATAGTGGTATATCTTGGACAGAGTGATTATTCTTTATGTTTGGATATTTTGATAAGCGTAATTTTGGGAAATTTAATGACATGTTATTTTGATATATCTATGGAAGAATTTTATTTGAGCATTAGTTGGTGCATATACTTTTGATAAATACACTTATATATATCTAATATTCAAGATCCACAAGGATTTTTAGATGTATTTCAAGTGATTTGATTGGTATGTATGTCATATTGATGTATAATGGTATTTGATGGCATTAATGCATAATTATTTTGTGGAGATACAAGGGGATATATTGAAAATTAAACAAAAGGTCATTAGGGGGTCCCACCTATTTGTTAATATTTATTTTACCTTATCATTATTTATTATTAGTATTTGATTATGAGTTGTCCCCATTAACTAAGGTTACATAATGACTTAACTAAAACGTATTCGAACCAGCTCAAACTAATTTTTGAGATAGGAAAGAAGAATTCAAGGTACAAATCAAGGGAGAGAGGAGGTAGAGGAAAACACTATGAGAAGGTTTTCTCTTGCTTTAGAATGATATTTCATTAATACTTCATCCATTTATGAAATACTTAAAGGCTAAATACTTCTTATTGATAGTAGGGTCTTACTGAAGGTGGTAACAGGGAGGACCAAGAAGCATAAATTATTGAAATGCTTATAAGGTTCATCATCTGTTTTTGATAGTCTGTGGATTCTTATTATATTTATGAATTAGTTTTCAGTGCAAAGTCAAATAAGTGACAAATTGTGTCTTATTGATTCATATATTTTCCAGTCTTGGTTTTACTTTGGAAGCACCAATCGACTCGGTGATGATGTAACCTTTGACTTATAAATATTTTCCTGGTCCTTACCCATTTTGGGTATGAAGGAAATGTATTTGGTAGTGTTTCAGAATTGAATGAATAAAATAAATTCATGGTTTTGGAGTCTCATTTTGGATTATGTGGATTCTCTTATTTCATATTTTCTTTTTAATATAATTGTTCATCAAACTGTTAATATTTATGATATATTTTATTAAATGTTTCTTTATATAAACCATATAAAAGACAATGTTGATCTCAAGAACATATCTCTTTAAGGTTAATTGATAATTTAACAAAAGGGGATATAAACATAGTGTAATAGTCCCGAATATATTTCCTTAGTCTAGAAATATTTGAAAATGTTGGTATTATGACAGTTATTTGTTTTCATCAACAACATGGGTTTAAGGAGGAAGTTATGTCTTATTCCACAAGGAAGCATCCAAGCATCTATTTTCAAGAAAAACACTTTGATCCCCCACACATGACCTCTTAATCATATCCTTCCCTTCACAGTGGGTATATTAATGATTTTAGGATGTTTTGTGTACAAGGTATGGGTTTTAAGATATTGGATATAGTTGGGGAGTGAAACTCGGGTATTAGGCCATAAATGAATATTATAGGAATTGAGACCCAAGAATATCACCTTGAACTAAAACAGATGAGATCCCAAAGTGATATTTGGCCTCCAAATTAGGTTATGTGCACCACTACAATTTTCAAGTGCAAGTTACAAGTCAATTCATCCTCAACATGGTGGTGGGAAGAAGCCTAGGGTTCAATCTTTAGAGGAATATTTTATGCATCAAAGATAAAAAAACAACACCTAAAATACATACACATGACCTCCCAAGTTTATGTTTTTCCTCTCAGTGGGAATATTAGCACCATTAGGGTTTTGGAGAACTAGGTATTGGTTTGAAGGATTGGACCAAGGTTAGGTGATGAAACTTTCATATTATGCCTAAAATATAACTTATAAGGCTCAAGTGACATCAATGATACCTAAAACCACCATGCATAACCTATTTGTGGGACATTTTCGCTTCAAGTGGAAATATGAATGCCATTAGAAGGTTTTTAGCACCCAAGATGAGTTGTGTGGTGGTAGACATGGTTGAGGGAGGAAATTGAGACTTAGGACCTAAAGTAAGATTCCAGGTATCTAACTCCAATAATATCGCCTCAAAACAACACACTTAACATATTGATAATATCATCTCCCTTTGAATTGGTATATGGACAACATTATGATTAGGGTTTTATCTCTAGGTGTGAGTCTTGTTTCCTAGACCATGTCTGGGGAAAAACATTAGGCCTAAATCCCTAAAGGTGGCTTCTAAGGCTCAAGGGACATGAACAAGGCCTTAAACCACCACATAGGGTCTTTCTATGGGATACAAGATCTATTAGAAGGATTTTAGGACTATATTTTCATCATGGTGCCTTGAACATGGTCAAAGGAGGAAACCATAGCCTTAGGCCATAAAGAAAACGTTTAGGCACCTGGGGATAAGAATGTCACCTCAAATAACCACATGTAATCTCTTGAGTTTATCCTTGACCTCTTAGTGGGGATATGGGAACCATTAGGTGTTTTTTAAGCACTAGGTATGAGTGTTTGATAATTAAACATGGAAAATAGAGGAAGATCATGTTATTTATCTCTAGAGGTAGTGTCTAGAGCTCAAATTTCATGAATGACATACTGAACCACCATAAATGATATCTTGAGGATATATTTGACCTTCAAGTGGGGATATGGGCATCATTATAATATTTGGAGCATTGGGTATGGGAATTCTGTCCTTCGACATGATCAAGGGAGGAAAATTGAGCCTAAGGTTATAAATCAATATTTTACACACCTAAGACCAAGAAAAACACATTGAAACACCACAAAGAATGTTTCTAGGGTAGCCTTGGGGCATGTCCACGATGTTGATGGAAAAAATGGCAATGAGATGAACACGAATTCACTCACACAAGAACACATGCATGCTCCTATGAATGTGCATACATTCTCGATGTGATAGGTTCGACAAATGGAAAATTTTAGGGGTTAAATTTTTCCCATGGGCTATTTTTCCATGTTTTTTCCCAAAACACGATTTGCCAATTTCCATTTTTTCTAAAAGTGATTCACCCAAATTCTATAGGATGAAATTATTTTACATTAAAAATAGACAAAATTTTATAGAAACTATATAATATCCTTGGAAATTTGAATATTTTGACAAAAATATCACCAAACATTTTAGAAATTTGTGTATTAAGGACTAATAATATTCGCTAAAGTTTCTACACTTTACGATAAAATTACATCCTTAAAATTTTCCCTAGACAAACCCCAAGCCGCCACCCATTATGCCACATAGGCTCATTGACAGTAATGCATGCACGTTCTTAGGAGCATGCAAGCGCTTATGTTGGGCCAGATTAAAGGTCCCATGACTATTTTTTTTTTCCCATTCAACCACCACACCACATGTTTTACAAAGCATTGAGAAAATTGAAGGAAGGGAATTTGTTGAAAAAAAAGTCTCCAAAGGATCCTAACACTGTCTCATAGGGAAGCCAAGCATTTATTACCATTTAATTTTTTTTTTCATTTCCTAAATTATTTAACTTTTTATTTTTTTAATTATATAAGTTAATTTTAAAAATCAACTTAATTTATATTTAAATCCATTATTAAATTGCGGTATAATAATTGGGATGAAACCTAGACAACACCAAAACATGATACAACCACAATAAGATAGACAAACCACAAATGAAAAACGTAAACAAAGAAATTGATGTGGGTTTGATGTCTCTAGAATCAATTGTCCAAGACTTAAGGAGTACAAGAGAGCCTGGTCAATTTCCATTAGCCACTTCAATGGATGCCATTGTATCGTCCATTATGATTACCCAAGGGAAATTAACAAATATTTATGAATACAAGTCTAGGATGTTTTAGTATTACAAGACTGGCATCAATAAAAACCAAGTGTGAGACTTGAATATTAAAAAACAAGAATTGATGTCATTGTTCATCGTTCCTAGGTCAGAACTACAACCACCAATCACAAAGAGACATGTCTATATGTATTGATGTATCCACCAATATTTTAAGGAAAATTGGATGGATAGATGGTTTATGGTTTTTGACAAACCTCCTTGGAATAACTAGGAGGTGCCTCTATATTTCCTCAGTAAATTATGGGAAGAGATTATTTTGGGTCACTATGTCAATTACTTTGACATTGGTGAATTCCATGGGGTGGGTTGTGGGTCCGCACATGATAGAGAGAATGTTAGGCATGATCTAGTGCTAGGTCCTTGTCCTCTTAGGAAAAGTCCTAACCCCCCTTCTTAGAATCCTACCATCACCAAAGGAATCATGTAGACACAATGATCTATATCAGCGTTGACTCGGAGCTTGGTATAGCATGGGATTTTTTTAGCACTATCTCAGCAAGAGGTGCCTATCAGTGAATTTGGTAGAGGGGTTGGACCTTCAAGCCTTATAGAAGAGTGCAACTGGGAGAGGGCACATGGACAAAGTTGGTGTTCATGTGATCCTCATAAATGAGAAAGTTGCATGCATATTTGTTATGGGATGATGGAGGCTAGTGGACATTAGAGTTTCATGGAGGAGGTTAGTATCTTCACCATGTCTATTTTCTTCATATATATATATATATATATATATATATATATATATCATACACAACTATGTCTCACCTTCAATAAATTCACCACAATGATTTTTTTATTCTCTTTCATCCTCAAATATAATGTTATTTTGTTTATACAGGTTGTGGTACCATATGGTGATGATCCATTTCCAAATGGGATGAACAAGTCACCACCTTCACAGGTATCATGTGTTGAGTTAAATATTGTTTAAATGTGAAATTTGTTATATTTTTTTGGTTGAATTTTACATTTTGGTACTAATAAAAATATTATAAATATGAATGCAGGTTCATTCATCCATTGTTGGTTCATCTGTACCACCACCCTTCCATTCACCACTACTATGAACATTCCACCCATTATATTTCCCTTACTACATAGACATTCTAGTCCTTATTCACCCTTGTCTGGCTCTTGGGATACTAATTTCCACCCAAATGGTTTTACCATCCCTTGTACAACTCGTGGGGATTTATCACCTCTCAGGCCCACCATATTTCATATCCCATTCATCCATAATGGTTGAACTCATAGGCCACCCACCCCCACCACATTTTCCATCACATCCATCCATAGTAGATTCAATCGTATTCCATCCACCCCCGCCACCTTTTCCATCTCATCTATCCATAGTGGATACACCCATACACAACCCATGCCACCACCTTTTCCATATAATGCATCCATAGTGGTTGCACCCATACACAACCCACCAATATTCTCTATTGTAAACTATATTGTGCCATCCATTGAGGCTACCACGATAGCATTTTCCTCGGAGAAGTTTGTACAGTCGAACACTCCACCTACTAGAGACTGTCCACTATTTATGAATTCATTCACGGTGAGATCCTTTGTTGATGAATTTTCATGTATCATGAATGGAATTGCTTTTATGCATTTTTTTTAAATTTTATTATTTGATCCTTGTAACTATTGAAGGGTGACATTATTAAGAGGTTAGGTTCATGGAGGAGGGTAACACCATCACAATTTCCATTATCATCTATAGTGAGTTATCTTATCTTGAATTAAAAAGTATCTTTATTTTCCCAGTCTCTGGATTGATGAACCACGCCTTGGCACAAAACCACTTGAGGTGATTCTTTGAGTAAGAAAAGAAAGATTGAGTTTTGAGATGCCTCTGATAGTGGAGAGGGTGAAAGTGGTCAATGAGTGACCAATGAGTTCCATTGTGTATCTAGGGAACCATATGAAACTTTTCCATGTTTGGGCACTTGTTTCCATTTTGTATATCAGGCATGATGTTTCATCTTGTAAAAAATGTATAGTTGAGACCAGGTTGAACACACACACACACACACACACTTCATGGCATGTGTTTTAAGAATTGCAATGTTTGTTTAATTGATGTTGATGAATGTAGGGTCCTTAACTAGATGAGGGTGTTCAATAAGGTAACCACATAAAATTTCAACCCATGGAATCATGTGTAGATTTGTAATTATACAAGTATCATGAAGAAATCACACTCAACATTTATTTGTAGATATATGAGTCCTTAATCAAAATGCCAAACCAAAACTTTTGCAAATTTACCCATTTCAATAATAAATATTCAACAACTAAAATTATTTATGGTGCTATAATTTTACTTTCCTTTCATAGGCCACCCATCTAATGATGTTGGTTCAAGTTTCTACAGGGCAAGGAAATAAAGGGATTCCTTCTTTTTCATACTTAATGCAATCTAAATGAAACAAAAAAGGGTCAATTACCCACAACATGAATTGATAGTAGACCCACCAAATAATACTTTGAAAGAAAATGAAAATGGATAACCTATAGATGATATATAAACTATCATGGATATCCCACTGAAACAATTCATAACAACAGATATGATAAATAAAACTGAAATCTACACTATGATAGTTAAATTCATTTAGATTATAGAATATTTACTTATTGATTTTTTTCTTATGCATAAAATAGATCAAATGAGGAAAATAGAGAACAATAAAATACAATCACACACTATCCAAAAAATAACACAAATATTTTCTCTGGGAAACCCATATGAGACAAAACCCAACTAGAAGGTGATGCTTCTCTTCTATCTTTTCTCTAGTAAGGAAATAATGCAAGTACAAAGGAGAAGGAATCTCTATAGAGTTACCTGAGACTTATGGTATTTTAGAATGCTACATAACATTAACCCCTATATTATTCTCTCTAATTGTCCCACTACCATTTGTTCTGATTTTCTATGGAACAAAATACAATAACATAGAATGGAACCCCTTGTCCTCCAAGTGGTCTGGTATTTAACATAGACTGATAGTCGTATAAGGTTAGGGAATTGACTTGCTCAACCCTCAATTAGTGATCAATTTTGGATCTTCTAGAATTTTATTAAAAAATACACTACGTGGCTAGCCCCACACATTTAAGTAATGGATGTTGATGTGGCATCCATGCAAACCATGGTGATCTATATGGTAGGTCACCTTGCAAGAAACATAACTTTTGCATATGAACTTTGACTGAGATGATTCTTCCACTATTATAAAGGTATTGGTGTGTAGAATATAGAAGGAGGATCAATAGGAAGGTTTGGGCCATCAAAAGTTGTCTCTTTATGCCTCAAAATGGATCTGGAATATTTTAGATTCTTTTTTGCATCCAAATTTCCATATTTGGACCAATCACTAAAATGTCTCTCAAAGTTGATTCTCCCATTTTTACACCCAAAAAGCATCGAACTAGATGAAAAATAATATAATGATCCAATCTGGATCATACCTCTCCATTTACAGAGGCTTTTGTTCCCAAACATATTTACTAAATGAGGTGAATAAAAGTTTCCTCTACCTTATCCCTAGAGTATCATTTTGCTTTTCTTGGAAGTTGTCGATTCAACCCAATGTAAAAAAGGTCATGTTGCCCATGTCTTGTAGTTATGTATCTCCTCTACAAAACTGTGTCCTCTGCCAACTCTTCATGAAAACATTTTTCTAAGTACTCTATAGAAGGTAGAGACTTGTAACATACCCACTATAATCTCTGGTTTTCTTAATGCTTTTGTAGATATAATGTGTGGCTATGTCCAAAGTGATGTAATATGCAAATTGTATTTCTATGTTTTAATAATAAAATGTGATGCCAACTAATAAGGGGACATGAACATAGATAGGGGATGAATTAATACACAAGATATGGGAGGGTCTAGGATAATGTCTAAGAGGGGTCCAAGGAGGAATTACCCATATCTATTAATTCAACCCACGTTCCTGAATTTTATTATGACTATGTATTAAACTCTAGTTTCTAATTGAGTGTTCCCAAATCCAATCATTGAATGCATGTAATAGGGTGGGTGTGATAAGTCACATACCATACTTATTTGAAACATGGGTGTTGATTACAATCATCTTGGGGAAGTGTGTGAGTTAATAAAGAAAATATAAAGAAGAGGAAATTTGTATTGGTAGCTACACTAGTTTTAGATAGTCAATGTTTTGGCATGAAGAGAAAGTGGAGAGGAAGGAGGAGAGCTCAGATCTAGAAAAAAAATGGAGGGTGAATTCTATAGAATGATGGAGCATTTGTGGAGTATATTTGGATTTTAATATGGAAGATATAGTTTTTTAGGCCTAAAGATTGAACTCTTGTGTGAGTTTCACTAAAACAACATGTGTTTGTTGTGGGTTGCTCGTAATTTTCCTGGAAGCAAATTCCCTTGAGTTCATAACTGAGAGAGTCTTGGTTACCTATGCCAAAGAGACCCTGATAAAAAAATATGACACCCAAGGGACTAAGATCAGTGAAGGGGTACATTCCTATGGTTGGGACAAGTTTAGAGGAAGAGAACTAGTAGAAAATTGAGATAGTTGTAGGATAATATCAATGGGTTGCGGGATTTCTAAGATGTGAGTGGATAGTGAGAGAACACCCTCTTTTGTGGATTGGTAGCCTTATGTCAGGGTGACTTTCTATTAATATTTGGAACAACAAGTCTATGGTTGGGTGTAACATCTGTGCCAAGCAACGAGTTGCACAAAAAAATTAAAAGATAAGTGTTTTATCTGTTTATGTGTTGTATTATGAGTTAAATTGTTGTGCATAAAATATGTGTATGAGACTGATTTATATGTTGTTGTAATTTATTTTATTAGTTTCATTTCATGTATATTTTAGCATGTTGTAGGTGCATGTAAATAATGGTAATGGTTAACAATTAAATGTGGTTGTAATTATTAGGTGGAAGCTACAGGAAATTAATTAGTTAGCTATAAAATTTTAATTTTTGAGTTTTCTTGCACCGTAATGTTCCAAAGTTGGGTTGGGGAATGTCACATTATTGTATCAGATCCGTTGGTTCAAAATATGAGCTTGCATGGCCCAAGATCCAATGAGAATTGGTGAAATTATCTATTACATATTTATGTCTTTGGGAATTTGGGGGGAAATGGTGAAAAATTAAAGAGAAATCCCCAAATTTGTGACCAAGATTCAAGTTTAAAGGACTCAGAACTATTTAAGAGGTTCAATGGAGCCAATATGAAAAGTTGCAGAGTTGAATTTGACTTGGATTGGTCTAATTTCATGTTTTAATGATCGTTGTAGTGTTTTACATAGTTCATTGAATCGACAACTGAGATCATGTTTGATATCGAGATCAAAGACCTAGATTCACTTTAATAAATTTAAATCATAAGGTTTTATCCATTTGAAAGGTTGATTAGATCCATGTCCATGATTCATTTTTAGTCACTTTGAAGTTGATACATATTGATGGTTGAGATTCATTTTTGGTTGTTTAAAAAAGGGATCAAATGAACGATCTTGATTCATTTTTAGTTATTGGGAGGTTGGGGTTAGTTAATGGCCAAGATTCAATTTGTAGGTTTGCAAAGTGGAGCATATAGATAATGAAAATCATTTTGAATAATATATTGATGACCCATATTAATTGGAGATTAGTTAAAGAAAAATTGAGTGTTGGAGTTGGTGAAAGGAAATCGACGATGGTCGATGGCTGATGGTCAGGTCAACTGAATTGGTGAAGTGTTTGGTCGTCAAAGGGAATAAATAGTGTTCGATGATTGGGTCGGTAAGATTGGAGAAGTGTTTGGTCTCCAAGGGGAATCATCGATGGGTTGATGGTCATATGTTAGCCAAATCAACAAGGTGTCGATTTTTGTTGATGGTCAGGTGTCGACTGATTTGGGCGAAATGTTTCAATCAAGAAACATAAATAACTGATGGGCCAATGGAATGATGGTCAAGCATCGACCAAATTAGTGTGTTCATTTTTTTTGATGTTTAGGTGTTAGTTGATTCAGTGACGTGTTTTTATTGGGAAAGAGAAATCCTTGATGACTGGTGGTCGAGCATCGACCAATTTGGTGAGGTGTTTGGGTAGTACAAAAGAAACAACCAATGGTTGATGAAGGAAACAGGGTGATGATGTGTCATTCCATGTTAGCATCCATTTTTCATGCCAACCATCAACATCCACGTGTTAGCATCAACATTTCTGTGTTGTGTCATGACAACCAAGTTGACACCTCATAATGATGTGTCATGCCACGTCATCCAAGACGGATGGAAAACATTCAGGTTAGCCAAATTGGGAAAGTGTTTTCCATAGTCAATGGGGATCAACGATGACTGATGGATTGATGATCAGGTTGATTGATTTTGTGATGTGTTTCAAGTGGTTTCCATGAGAAATGGTCGATGGACGATGGGCCAATGGTCAGGCATCAACTGAATTAGTGATGAGTTTCATTCACCAATGGAAATCACCGACAGTCAACGACCGATGGTCAGTTTAGTCAGTTTATCATTGTGTTTCAAAACAATTGTCAAGGGAATGGCCTGCCAACTGAAGGTCAAGTCGATAGTTTGGGAAAAAAAAATTGTGCATCCAAAGGAAAGAATCGAGCACGTATCGTTGATGGAGCTCATATCAACGACTTATATTTCACCCTTTGAGATCAGTTGGAACAGGGGAAGAACCATGGTTCAATTATTCAACAACACACCAACAAAAATCTAACTACCGACCCTTTCAACAACACTTGCGAAGTAGATGAAGTCTCACCCGAGGTAGAGGCAGGGGGGTTGCAATACTCAAGTTTCTACAACCTAGCTGGGACATAGATCTATGATTACAACACTTAACAGATAACTTAGCCAACTATATGCATTAGATCATGATATTTCTTCACATCACACATTTAACCCGTATTACAGATCATCGTAGTAGTAATCAACATTAAGCACATCTAATCATTTAGCACATAACATCATAGCAGATCTAGCATTTATTCATAGATAAAGTACTAAACATCAATGGATGTACCTATCACACAAAAAGAATAGTACACTAAGAAATTAGATACATAAACATCATGAACAACATTTCACAAAGCACAACAACATAGGATATACGTGGTTCTACCCAGTGTGGAGCTACGTCCACCAACTTCTTCTTATTATTTATTGATCTTCAATCTTTCTTAATTTCCTCTGCTCCTGTGCACAAAGCCATAGAGACACTCCATAAAGGAAAGGAGATCTATGCACACCTCGCTTGATCGTACTTCCCCGAGTTAGGTCATGGCACAAAGATAAATCCTGAATAGCACAAAGCCTTACACAGTCTGTCTGTACAAAACCTCTTATAATCACTTGCACTTAGCTCTGCAAGCCTTAACACATCTTCTTGCACAAAGACAACTAGTTATGCACTAAGCCACTTACAAGTACTAGTAACTACTTCTTACATCACTTAGCTTCTTATTTATACATTACAAAAGGCCTAAACACGGGTAAAACCATGGGCCGACATCCCGTACCTGTGAGATCCCACGATCTACACTTCACCTGGGAACTTCATCTTCGGCTAGCTAGTCGAAGTCCCATAAATGGTCAAACACGACCAACATTTCCACAAAACTTGGTCGAGGGCCAAAAATCCCCCAACACTCACCTGTGACTCATCCTAAGTCACTCTGATCTGGGTAATAGGGCTTCGAAGGCCTCGAGCTTAGCTCAAGATTCCTCAACTTGTTGCTTCGCCAGAGCCTCCTGCTCGACAAACTCTTGAATGACTTGCTCAGTGACATGCCCTTCCAGGTGTTGTTTCATTGTTGCGACCACTTGTTCCAACTGGGAGCCTTGTCCCTCGATCTCTTCAAAAAGTATGTAGGCTTCATCTTGCACTGGTTGGAGTCTCTATGTCACCTCCAAAACTATGCTCTGGATGGCAGTGACCTTCTCTTCAACTACGCATTGCTCCTGTGACCTCTTCATCTTTTCCATTGCAGTAAGCAGCTTCATCTGCGCTTTCATAGTTGACACCTATTGCTTCACCTCCTGGAGTTGTGCCTCCAATTTCCTCAACTTCGAGTCTTTTTCTAGGTGATCATAGATCTACGTACTTCAATTACTTAGTTTCTTACATTCTGAGGCCAACGCCCTGATTCTTTCTACTGCGCTCCTAGTAGTCTCTTCCCTCTGATACCACACTTATTGCGGAGGGCTAGGTATTGCTTGGATTTCTAGCTCTGTTACTCTTGCTTGAAGTTGTTGAATAGCCTCAACGAGCTTCCCCACCTGGCTCTCGGTTGTCTCTTCTTCCATCTATGCCAATCCTGGAATAGAGCGAAGTGCTCTAGTCACAACTTGAACACATTCTGCTCCATGAGAAGTTGGTCTTTCTCTTTCTGGATTTTCTCTCCGTCCTCCTTGAACTTTGCTCTAAGGTCATATTTTTATTTCCGCACAACCTGAAGTTTCTCTAGGACTACCTCCTTTTCTTTCTTCAAGGCCTCTGTGGTTTGCTCCTTTTCCTATTGGGCTTGACGAAGTCGAGATTTGGTTGCATCTGTTAGCCTACGTAATTGGGTGGGCTCATCTCCCAATTCTACATTCTCTATTGAGGATGGTGCAGTAGACACTGTGCAGCTCAACTGGATAGCTTGTTGGATGTCCTTGAGCTCCTTCTCTATTATGTCATACATCAACTCCTGTTTTTCTCCATGTCTCTGCAGGATGTCTTCTAAAGCATCTTTGATATTTGTGATGATGAGCTTGATTTCGTCCACGGTGATCACATTCTATGACTGAGGCTTATTGGCTCGAGACTTATTCCGTGTTGAGGGTTTCTATGGATAAACCTTCATTTTATTTTTCTTGCTTGTCTTTTTCCCCTTCCTCCTCTTGGTTTAATTCGTCGCCTCCTCCTCCTTCAGGTGAGTCAGGCATAGTTTCCTCCAACGTGTTTCCGTTCTCCTCACTGTCTATGTCCTTCACTTCCTCCTTTTTATTTTTTTTCTTTACGCTTCTCGGTCCATGGTACTCAGTTTAGGTGACCAAAGGAATCCCTATGATATAGGGGCCATAGAGTTCTTCATCTCCGACTGATACAAGGAATTCGGTTGGCCATTCCTTAGTTATATCCTCCATGTCTTTGTCAGCCAATTTATAGTACGACTGCAACTGTTCTATACTTTCCTCCCTACACGCAGTGATGTAGATGAAGTGTCTATCTAAGAAGAACTTCGCTAGCGGCCTGTACGTATGTAGGGTGTTTGGGGTCATTTGGGGGAATGATTCAATAACGTGCTTGAGATGTAGATAATAAGCGTGGAACAACGCATTTGATTTCCACTACTTCTCCATATCGCTCGTATACCACAAGGTGGTGAGCCTCAAAGTCCATGGCTCCGATGGCTTGATTTTAGGGAATGTTTCTCCCTCTGACATCTCCCAAGTGATGAATGCAATTAAAAAAAACAACCAACTGAAGTGAAATTCGTAGCCTTGGTCCTACACTTCATGGCAACCCTTCTCCAATTCATTGATGTGGTAGCTCACCTAGTTCATATGCATCCCTTTGACACACTTCCCTGTGAGGTTGACTACAAACCCTGTGACTTGTGTCGGTCGATTCTTTCTAACGATCTTTCCAGCAATCAACTGAAAATCTAGGCACACTATGCCATCCTGGATGGAGGATACCTTGTAGCCTCGCTTCCCCTTCTCCACATCACCATATACCTCCTTGATCCACTACGCCAGGGAGATATCTGTAGCCTTCCCTGGGTAGAACTGGTGAGGGTCTTGTCCTTGCATGCTCAGTCTATTAATCTGGTGGATCAATGGTGGATCCACATTCATGCGCCTATCTAACCAAATATAGCCTCCATGGTAGCATGATAGGAGGAGTTTAATGCACGCGTTAACCTCCTGATGTCTTCTGAAGTCAGGGATATTCATCATGTTTAATATCATCGACCATGCGATCCATTTAATCCATGGATGGGGAACTATCTTGGGCTTCTTCCCAATCATCTTCATCAGGTACATATGCGGTTTGAGCATCGCATAGTTCTTTCGGTCTCCAAGGTTGAAATCACTAATCTTGAGATCTGGGATTAGTCCCAACTATGGTCCAACTATGTGTATCCCCTTCGAGAGGTACACAGTGATCAGTGTGTACTCAAAGTCATGCGAGACGTTGTCATGACTAACCATGCTAGCCAAAGGTGGGATGTAGTCAGGCAAGACCAACGAGATCTACTTCGAGATCTGCTTCATGTTCTCCAGATCGTCCCGGTGCTTGCTTCTTTTCTCAGTCATGGTTCAGGATGGCACAGATCATCGTCCATTCAAGGGGGATTCTTGCAATCCACCCGTCGACGATTCCTGTATACCTACAGACATGATTTTCTCATCCATAAGGTTGATCAATATCTCTTCTACATATTTATCTACTGTGCTAAGGTTGCCCGACATGCATGCTCGTAATCTAATAAATTGGGTAGGCAAATGGACACTCAAGGTAATCGAATCAATGATGAGTTCTAGACAATACATCGTGGTATGTGATCAATTCTATGTTAGCTTGAATATCTCAGGTTGCAAAAGTGGTCTCGGTGCGATATTCGACGAATTAAATAAGCAATTTCATAACAGATTCCTTCAATGGGTGGAACTACCTTAATCAATACGAATCCATCCATTATGGTGTAGTCTCAATAACCCAATGGTTATCTTTCCGTCAATTACTACATTTCTAGCCATTTTAGAGCATCGTTCTAATGGTTGGGACACCTCCAACGGTCATATAGCTTCGCCATGGCGAAGTTCCATTCTGTGTTGTTATGCTATTACAACAAGGTTCAAGTTCTAAGTTTTGCTTCTGCAAAGACTCCTTTGGAACTTCTTGCAGTCTTTCTAATTTTGCATTCTTCTTTATGAGCTTTCTTTCCCTCTTCCCTGTGATTTGAGTCACTAGGTTCCTCTTTCCATTCTTGTTCTTATCTTCTCTTAGCATAGTAAATTTTCACTGTTGAGGGTCTTTCAAAGGGTTCAAATGTGATAACTCTTCTCTTACTATTTCTAGGGTAGGTGTCCTTCTCTCCTACATTATTTCAACTTCGACAGCTAATTTTCTAGCCCTGAGTTGCTTTGACTTGTCCTCTTGTTCTTGTATTAGTCTCTCTATTTTCCCAGCCATGAAGTCCCTTAATTCTTTTTTTTCCTATTATGTAGCTTCTTCCTTTTCTTTCCTTTGGATTTGGTCTTTCTCAATCTAGGTCATTCCTAGCATGAGTGAAAACGGGACACTGTTCTCCACAAAATTAATGACTTCAAATTCTTCTTTGGTCGATGTTTCATGGGAAATCATAAGTACATTAATAACTCTTCCACATAGGGTTATCATATTTACTTTAAATAATCCTATCCGTCCCAATGAAGGATCCATAGCAGACTTTCCCAAAATTTTCCAAGTGCTTTCTAGCATGATATTCACCTGTGTTTCCTCATCTATAACACAGTCTATGTCAAAGTCTCTTATTCTTGTTTCTATGCATTTCTTCTCTTTTAAGATCTCTGGTAAATTGATGTCTTTGTGATCATTCAGTGTTTCTTTTAGCTATAATAACATAGTCTCTGATTCTTTCTGGTTCTCTAACATATCCTTAGTTTCTTGGCCTTCTTCATAGTTGTTTTGTCTCAGGTTCATCTTTTCAACTTTAGAAAATTCTAGGGAAATCCAAAACCTCGTGACCAACAACTTTACAACAAAGACAAGTAGGACCTGTACCAAGGCATTCCTTAGCAAGATGTCCAGATATTATGTAGTTATAACACAATGTCAATCCTCTCTTTCTCTTAAACGATCCAAAACCTTTCCTTTACTGTGCACTAGGATCATAGTGATGGACCTGCAATCTGCAAAAATTTGTTCTAGATTCCTGCACCCACTTGTTAGTCCAAAAATTCTTTCTATGCATAGGAATAACGTATCTTTCACTATTTCTATCAAATCTTATTTCTTCTAGTTGTGCCCTAGTTTTCAAACTAGGACAAAATCTGTCAAACATACCTAGATTCATACTTTCGAAGAAAACATTTCCACTTATCTTACCTTTATCAGTGCACAAATATTTAAGATCTTGCCTCTATTCTTCAGATCAGACTTCTTTTTCCTAGAAAAAAGATTCACAAGTCAAGTAGAATACTGTGCACTACAACAACATATCTATGCATAGAGCTTTCTCTTTTCTTCAGTTCCCAACAATCACAGTTTTAGGTCCTGACAAATGAACCATTTGTTGGCACAGGGGCAGACCCAAGGTTCAACTCTTTAACAACACACCAACGAAACCCTAACTACCAGCCCTCTCCACATCACCTGTGAAGTAGATGAAGTCTCACCTGAGGTAGAGGTAGGGGGGTTGTAGTACTCAAGTGTCTACAACCTAGCTAGGACACAGATCTGTGATTACAACACTTAACAAAGAACTTAGCCAACGATATGCATTAGATCATGATATTTCTTCACATCAAAGATTTAACCCGTATTATAGATCAACGCATTAGTAATCAAGATTAAGCACATCTAATCATTTAACACATAGCATCAAATCAGATCTAGCATTTATTCATAGATAAAGTACTAAACATCAATGGATCTACCTATCACACATCAAGAACAATACACTAAGCAATTATATACATAAACATCATGAACAACATTGCACAAAGAACAACAACACAGGATATACATTTTTCACCCCAGTGTGGGGCTACATCCACCAACTTCTTCTTCTTCTTTATTGATCTTCAATCTTTCTTACATTCCTTTGCTCCTGTGCACAAAGCCACAAAGCCACTCCACAAAGGATAGGAGATCTACATGCACCTTGCCAGATCCTCCTTCCCCGAGTTAGGTCATGACACAAAGCCAAATCTTGAATAGAACAAAGCCTTACACAGTCTGTCTGCACAAAACCTCTTACAATCACTTGCACTTAGCTCTGCAAGCCTTAACACATCTTCTTGCACAAAGCCAACTAGTTATGCACTAAGCCACTCACAAGTACTAGTAACTACTTCTTACATCACTTAGATTCTTATTTATACATTACAAAAGGCCTAAACATGGCTAAACCCATGGGCCGACATCCCATACGCATTACATAAACCCTAAAACCTAAAAATCCTACAAAAAGGGTGAGATCCTGCGATCTTCGCTTCGCCTAGGCACTTCATCTTCGACCATCCTGTCGAAGTCCCACAAATGGTCAAAGAGGACCAATGTTTCCAAAAACCTTGGTTGAGGGACAACATGATCAATGGAACATATTTAAAGGGTTGTTCGGACAGTAAAACAATCCATTTTATATGAAATCTTCTGAACTTTTCATATTTTTGAAGGTCATTAACTTACAAGGAGAATTTGAGGCCCTAAATGATTTTTTAGGCAATCGAAACCCATGAGAACAGAGTGTACCAAGGTGCACTTTGTCACCATATCTCAAATAAAATAACTTGGAGAGAGCTATCTAATGAGCTATTTCAGGCACAAAATATAGCACATATGAGGAAGTTATAGCCAAAACACTAAGGGTCAAATTTTGGCACCGATTTACTTTCAAAGGGCATAAATCCTTTCTCAGAAGTCCATTTGGGGCACAGGATAAATCTATGGAAATATTATGAACCATAGAAAACATTCGTGGTGACATATATCTGGATCTGGGTATGTTAAAATGTGCACGAAGAAAAAAGAAGTCACCTATAACATACATAGGTAAATTGAGTAAAACAACCTAAACGTCTTCGGACCATAACTTTCATCTCGGAGCTTAGATTTGAGATAATGAATAGTTGATGGAAAGGTATTGAGTATCAAAAGACATATGTAAACCCATAATTGTGATTTGGGCATTAAAATTTATAGGAAAGTAATAAATAATTTTTTGTAGCAATAAAAGAGTGGAAATTGCAACTTGTAAATGTTGTAACTTTTCATTCAAAACTCAAAATGAGGCATGAAAGCAACAGTTGGAAATCTATTTCAAATATGAATGCATATAAAGGATCATATTTTGATTTATTGCATTGTTTTCTTCATAAATTAATGAGAAGAATCCAGTGTATTCTAATTGATGAAATATTTTATGCTATTCATGTTTTAACAATAATTATTACATGCACATTTTTTCTAGAAATAGAGATACAAGAAAGAAACTTTGGTTCTTATATGAGGACCAGAGTTATAGGTTATAACCAAGGATATTATAGCCATTAAGAAGAGATCATAGTTCTGCATCTGAACAAGAGTAATGTTGAGATATAGTCAAATGGAAGAAGAGGTAGGGAGGAGATTGTAACTATGAGAAGTTTGCATAGAGAAATGTAGAGCTATAGGGCCAAAAATGAAAATATTATGAAGGATCAAGAGGAGATAATTCAAAGCCTAAATATGCTGCACAAGCAAGTCAAAAAATACTCTGACACAAAGCAAGCAGTTAGTGCTAGACAAGTGATAGCATCTAAATCCCATAGAAAAAGGGATGATCATGTGAATGATAGGAAGTCCATAAGCATGAGAAGGTACCATCACTCTCCAAGGAAATATGCTAGAAGAACTCATGCAATTTCATGGATAGGGAGTATCCCAAGTGTGTCTTTTGTCAAGAGGTAAAGGATAAGTCCCGAGGAAGACATCTTTCAAGGTGAAATTAGGAAAATCAAGCCACCAAATTTCAATGGTGAGCATAGGAAGGGAGAAGAGATCGAGGCCAGGATGTTGGAAATGAAGAAATATTTCCAGTTACATGATTACCCCTCAAGTGTAGAAGCTAGAATTGCAGCCTACCACTTGCAAGGAAAGATAGCCATGTGATGCGACAATCTTAAGCAAGCCAATAACCTTGATGATAAGAGGATCATGTGGAGGTAGTTCAAATGATATTTCCAAGAGAAATATTTTTCTAAGCATTATTATGAAAGAAAGATGAAAAATTTATTTTAACTCAACATGGGAAGCATGAAAATTGATGAATATGAGAAGCGGTTCCTTGAATTTTTTAAGTATGTTGACTTCATTAAGGATGAAAAATTCAAAATCAAAGGTTTTTAAGTGGGTTACCCTTCTTCTACCATGACAAGATTCGATATGATAACCCCAAGACTTTGGACGAATACATAAGAAGAGAAAATTAGCTTTATGAGAAAATCAAAGGAATTCCAGTTTTACAAAAGGATCACAATTAAAGGGGAAAAGGACCAAATGAAGAAAGGTTTTAAGCCTCTCTTTTTCAAGAACAACTCCAAAGAAAATCAACAAAGTCATTTATCCCAAAATGAGCACAATAATTCAAATTCATTTGGGAAAAGGCCAAGGAAACAAAATATACAATGTTGGGGATGTGAGGGAAATCAATTGTTGAGGGATTGCACTCACAAAGGAGAAATAATGAGTACTATCCAAAACATTCAAGAGGCTGAAACAATTGAATACATGGGAAGAAGCGTGTCAAGGTTTTATGCAACCTTAGACAACAAGCAAGAGGAATATCAATCCCCTATGATTGAAGTGGAAGGTAATATTGATAAGCAGCCCAAAGAAATTTCAATTGATTATGGAGCTATCCATAGTTACATAAACTATAACATTGTTAAAATATTTCACTTACAAAGGAGTAATCATAATAAATATTGGTTAGTTCAATTAGCTAGACATACTAAGAGGAAAATTAGTGAGTTGGTTAAAAGTTGTCCAATAGACATGAATGGACTCAACACAAAGGTAGATGTGAGCATCATACCATTGGGTTCATATGATTGTATAATTGTTACAACAAGATAAAAAAAAAATCTTGATGAATAAGGGTATCAATGCAAGATTCAAGGCATTCCTAGAGTTGTAGTTGTTAGAGAAATTTCAGTCATGAAGTTGAAAAAGAGTTTCATGAAGGGATGTCATATTTTCGCATCCCATATAGAAGAGGCAACCAAAGATAAAGTGGAAAACATTGAATACCATCCATTCTTGAGGGATTTTGAAAATGTTTTTATGGAAATCCCAGGATTTGCACCAAAGATACACATTGATTTATCCATTGATTTATCCATTGATTTGATGCCAGGAGCTGCCCCAGTATCCAATACACCATACATAATGGGTACTCCAGAGTTAAAAGAGTTGTAGATGCAACATGAAGAATTGTTAAGGAATGGGTATATACATATAAGTGTGTCACTTACAAGTTCCTCAGTTCTTTCCGTGAAAAAGAAAGATGGAACATTAAGGTTGTGCATTGATTTCTGATAGATGAATAATGCAACAATAAAGAAAAAATATCCTTTGCCAAGAATTGATGATTTATTCGATCAACTGGAAGGTGAGAGAATATTTTCTAAGATTGACTTGAGATTAGGTTATCATCACGTAAGGATAAATGAAGAACACATTAGTAAGAAAACATTTAGGACAAGATATGGGAATTATGAATTCACAGTAGTTCCTTTTGGACTATCAAATACTCTAGTCCTTTTTATGTGTCAGATGAATGGATACTTTAGGGAGTACCTGGAAAAGTTTGTAATTGTGTTCCAAGATGATATACTCATATATTATAAGTCATAAGAGGAACATGAGAAACACTTGAGAATGGTGTTGCAATTTTAAAGGAACACAAATTGTATTCTAAGATAAGTAAGTGCATCTCTTATCATAAGAAGATTCACTACATGGGGTATATAATTTCAGCATAAAGGATAGCAATGGATCCCGATAAGATAGAGTCTATTAGAGGATGGTCAACGCTAATAAATGTGACAAAGTTCATATCATTCATGGTTCTTACTGTTTATTATTGAAGATTCATCCAAGGATTCTCAAAGATTGCAAGCCCAATCACCTATTTGCAAAAGAATGGAATGAAATTTGAATGGACTTCCAAGTGTGAAGAGAGATTTCAACAAATGAAAGACATTTTGACAAGTGCACTAATATTAAATATTGTATATTAGATGATAAAAAAAAGTTGTGCAGTAATGTATGCAAGGAAGAGCTCGGTGGATTCCTCAGTCAAAAGGATCATGTGGTACGCTATGAGTCCAAAACATTAAAATAGCGTGAGAGGAATTATGCTACCCATGACTTGGAGTTAGAAAAAATTGTACACGCATTGAAAATGTGAAGACATTACCTCATGGGGAAGAAATTGTTATGCATTGTTTTGGTTATTCTAATGATGATATCATAGACATGTGTTCAAGCTCCCAACATGACTTTTGCCTAAGAAGAGAAACTTCTTTCCTTCTATACAAAGATGCTTTTTGGAAAGGGTCTGCAGGTTTCTCATACTACACAGTGCGTAAATCCAACATTTCCACAGGCTTCCCTATAGCTAGCCCACGGGATTTCTGCAGGCTTCTATATAGGCAGGGTGTGGCGGCATTCCAAAGCTAAAAGATGAAAGAGGTTTCATGAAGTTTCTAGAAGGGGGATCTTCTAGAATGTGAGGTGGCGTCCGTATGGTTGCGATCCTACTGGTTTCTCTAATTTGGTGGGATCATTCTCATCCTTTTAACCACTTCACCTTCTCCTATATAATCATGGGCTTCTCATCGAAAAGGTTAAGCATAGTTGAGCAAGATCAAGTGGAGAATTGGTGAGAGAATAGGCTGAAGATCATGTGAAGAATCCTATTCTTAGTGATGCTTGAGGCCTCCATTTGTCCATCAATCTTTTGTGGATCATATTCATGTGAATTTCAGAGCAAGTGTATGTGTGTGTTGGGACAAAGGACCACTAAAAGGGAACTTACGACATCAAGGCAATTCAGTTGTATCTTCCACTTTTCATTAATACAATATGGTGACATGCCTCTTTCCTATAAAATGATTAGTATTTTATTACATGGTTCATTGATCACATGTTTAGGTTTTCATTGAGTTCTACTATTATTGCTTTCACGTCGGTTGGTTTGTGTTATCGCAGATCTGATTCTATAAAAGCACTGGAGTGAAGAAGGGACAACAAAGATATAAGGAAGCGATTCATAAGGTATGTTATCTATTCCTCTTTGGATAGTAAACTCAATGATTGCAACTTAGGGAAAGCGTCTTGTTCCGTCACATTTTGTTCTAGATCCAGGTGGATCTAGGGGGATCAGTTCATGTTTGCATCTACCGATTTATCCGATAACAAAATTGGTGACTCCACTGGGGATCAAAAACTAGTTTGTGGTTTTTTGTTGGCCATTTTCTTTTGACCTATTATTTTTACTTGATATCAATCTCCGAGTCTCTAGGAGACCCATTCACTCTCCCTGGGTTTAAAATTCCACTTAAATGTTTTTCCTTTTTCCCCAAATTTCTTGATTTTTCAAACACGTCCGCACTACACCTTATAGATAGCCTACGAAAACCATTCATTTCTACACCCTGGTAGTTCCTTCCAACGTGGTATTTCCGCACCCTGCATGTTTCTGGCTCGCGGAAATCATTCATTTCCGCATTGTATTATACTGCCCGCCTGCGGCGGCGTTTGAATTTTTTTTTTGTTTTGGATTTTGGCTTCTATTGTGTCTCAGTTTTGCTATAGTCAGCTAGGCAAGGATTTTTAATGCCAGTTCTTGACTTTTACTGATTGTTTCAACTCGATCTTGATTGGTTTAAAAAATCGAACACCTCTCTTTTGATATTTTTTCAATCTTTGTTTTTTATTTTTATCGACAAGGATATAATCTCTGGAGTTACGTCTGAGTGCTTGATTGATCAAATGCCTTGGTTTGGATTTGGATTTGTAGGTTGGTTACATCTTATGGATTGCTTAATGATCAGAAAAACATTTCTTATTCATATTTGAAGAGACTTTTTTCAATTTTTATTTTTATCTCCATTGAAATATCGATTTGGGTGTTTGTTGAGTGTTTTATTTTCATTGATTTCTTATCCTTTCTTAGTTCCATCCCTGTCTTGGTTTCTGGAAAGGAAAAAATTAAAGTATTTTTAGTCTTTTAAGCAACCATTTATTCATAAAATATTTGCATTTGAAACATTGAAAGAGAACGAATAGTGAAATTACATTGTTGATGATTGTTTGGTATTGCATTCACATAAAGGAATTGTACATCATAGTTTGCATTGTTACAGAAAAATTCTTTCTCCCTACTGTAGATAGAATTCATCGAACGAAAATTTTCATCATTCATTTCTATTTGCACGTTATTGGGTCAAAGTCTCACATAACATCGATTTCATTCCCGTCTCCCTCTTGAGTAACAACAATATTTAATAATATTGCGAAACTCTAAAATTCGACTAGCAACGTTTTCTAGGGCTCTTTTACACCAACATTAGCTAGGCTAGATCTTTGGAATAGGCAATGAGACACACTCTCCAAAGCACAAAAAACACAATAGTATCTTTTGATAGGGAGTGTCCAAATCCATTTGCAACATTTTGTCTTGGGAAGCCCTTCTCACATAAGGGTCAAACCTGAGGTCGCGTTGAGATTAGCAGAGTTACACACCCTGCTTTGTTGATCTCAGTGTAGAGATTGCACATATTATGGGGGTTGCTTGAAGGTATACCCACAATGATGAGTGGAAGCCTCTCAAGTTGATTTCGGGCTCGATACCCTACCCTTGCGTGTGGATCAGAGTGTCGACTGTTCCCCTAGGCATCATTGTCGTTTGTGGTAACTTTAGTAGCCTATATTTTTAGGGTCTTACACAAGGTGACTATGGAGGGGCAAATCTCCACGGTACCTGTAATTGACATTGGCTAGGCTCACTCGGGATCCTTGGAGAGTATACCCACGATTATGTGTGGGAGCTTGCACCAGGGTGTAAGTTCGTTAAGCAAGATGTCAATGTAACTTTTCCACCCTAGCCTAACCCCTTCTTATATTGACTTCGTGATGTTGGATTTCATTACCAGGTAGTGACTTCGGAATAGGAAGGTCTTGTTTTCTTGGTTTTGATTCCTAGATTTTACTAGTGAGTGTTGATTGTTTACGTAGTTGGCCATAGATTTTTTCCATAGATTTTTTGGTTCAGTCAACATTGACCCTCCACGTTGTTCACGTAGGATGCAAGGACTACCTCCAGAAGATCCAGAAGTTTCTCAACCTTTGCCTCCTAACCCACTGGAGGATTCTCCTCAACAGAGTGAGATCTAGGACCACATACCTTCACAACTGGAAATGACTAATTCTCTAGAGAGCTTCTGAATTTTTTTTGACCCTCTAGAGGCTTTCCACCTACCTCTTGGATACGAGAGACACATTCTCTGACTCAATTCATTTGGAGAAATTGCTATTGACACTTCTGGATTACCTCCCAAAATTGTCGTCGGCCTTAATGAAGATCCTTATTTGAACACTAACATAGCTTAGACTCCGACTTCTATAAGGAACCCTCCTACCTCAGAGCCAGTATTTGAAATACCTACCTCTTCCGAACCTATCGAAACATCTTACACGTTTATGATACCTTTACATCACTTTAATAATACAACGTGCTATTGTTTTCCTGGTTTAGAAGCATTGTTAGTTGGTTCCAGTTCAACCATCCCTCTTCAGCAGGCCCATTCCACGATGGTCCCAAATACTACGATTAATCCCACCGAGAATACGGTGGCTAGAAAAACACCTATTGGCACACCACTTTTACCTAGTCAGATTCCATCACTTACTATTGGGTATAATGCGTTGATTGCTTCTATTCCCGTTCCTACTCAAGTCCCATCTAGAACTCCTAGAGTCTTCACTCCTCCTAGGCACAATCATATTCCTGGTTTTATTCTGAAACTCCCTCAACCCCCTTCCATAGGGTCTTATCCACCTCCCACTAGTGGACCTGGCCCTAGTGGCATTACTCAGTCTTTCACACCTAATTACCAGATTCTTGTTGGTAGATAATTTAATCCCGGGGGCCAATTTCAACCACCGCTTGGAAGTGAAAACCCAATGGGGACACAAACTCTAGTCGGAGGACAACCTCCACCCACCCCACCCTATGGGAAGAACATCCCGACAACTTTAGCCCATTATTGGAACTTTCTTACCCAGGGAAATACTCAATAGACTAGGGGGAAACAACCTCAAGTCGCTTCTTTTGTACCCCCTGGTACGGGCCAACCTTACCCCGACACCTCCAATTCCATTTAGGGTTCGAACGTTCCATTTACTATCCCTTTCCAAGGGAATGTACCTAATCAATACAACCCCATGGGCTATTTTCCACCACACCAAAAATCAAATCTGCTCGAATCTTCGCATTATATGCAAACTACTTACGGTCCTACTGGTATACCGACGAGACTTCCTCCCCAAAGTCACTAGTACTGTTAAGATCCAAAGACTGAATACAAAAGTACCACAACAGATATAGAAGAACAATATAGAAAAGAACCACTTTATTATATCAAACCCTTGAAGTAGGGCAACACCATACAATGGATCCTATTATGGAAGGGATCCTCTCCTGTTCACTTGCCTCTTCGAGGGGGTTTCCTCCTAATGAGCTTCAACTCCAAATACAATATTTCTCTTCATGTCTCATTACATTGCTTGAATCCCTTTATATAGTGCTACCATCACCTAAGAACATTCTAGAGGAGGAATCTTCTAG